>OU342744.1:70803827-70917147 GCA_910589775.1 Avena eriantha | reverse complement strand
GGCCCTATAAAAGTTTGAGAGATATGACCAAAAACTCGTCGCTTTCGCATTTTATAGCCGTTTTCATGAGCTATTGCCCACAGATTTTTGGCTCCGAGACGATTTTACAACGATAGTGAGACCTGGTAATGTTTAAGGCATTTCCCAAAAAATGTCGTTTCCGTGTTTTAAGGCCGTTTTCATGAGCTATTGCCCGCGGTCTTTGCGGTTCCAGAGCGCACTTGATACATGTTTGGGAGTTGAGACCAAAACTAATCATTTTCGCATTGAGGGCCGTTTTCATGAGCTATTGCCCTTGGTTTGGGGTTCTAGGCGATTTACAACGACCATAAGACCCGATAATTGTTTTGAGTTAAGACAAAAAAACTCGTCACTTTAGTGTTTTATGGCCGTTTTCATGAGCTATAACCCAAACTTTAGGGTTCCAGGGGGATATACAACGATCGTGACAACCGATACATGTTTGCGATATATGACCAAAAACTCGTTGTTTTCCATGATTTATGTGGTCGTTTTCATGAGCTATTACCCACAGTTTTGGGGTTTTAGGGCGATATACCGATGACGTAAGACCCAAATGTTTTTGATCGATATGAGCAAAAACTGGCCATTTTCGTGTTTTATGGGTGTTTTCATAGCTAATACCCACAATTTTGGGGTTTTAGGGCGATTTCCAATGACCGTAAAAACCTGATATATGACCAAAAACTTGTCGGTTTTCGCATTTTATGGCCGTTTTCATGAGCTATTGCCCACATTTTGGGGTTCCAGGGCGATTTACAAGGACCGCAAGACCCGATACATGTTTGAGAGATATGACCAAAAATCGTCCTTTCATGCTTTATGGCCATTTTCATGAACTATTGCCCACAGACTTTGGGTTTCAGGGCGATTTACAACGATAGCGAGGCCCTATAAAAGTTTGAGAGATATGACCAAAACCTCGTCGCTTTCGCATTTTATAGCCGTTTTCATGAGCTATTGCCCACTGATTTTTGTTCCAAGACGATTTACAACGATAGTGAGACCCTGGTAAATGTTAAGACATTTCACCAAAAACATGTCGTTTCCGGTGTTTTAAGAAGGCCGTTTTCATGAGGTATTGCCCGCGGTTTTTGCGGTTCCAGAGCGCACTTGATATATGTTTGGGAGTTAAGACCAAAAACTCATCATTTTCTCGCATTGAGGGCCGTTTTCAGGAGCTATTGCCCTTGTTTTGGGGTTCCAGGGCGATGTACAATGACCATAAGACCCGATAAATGTTTTTGAGTTAAGACAAAAAACTCGTCACTTTAGTGTTTTATGGCCGTTTTCATGAGCTATTACCCACAACTTTAGGGTTCCAGTGTGATTTACAACGATCGTGACAACCGATACATGTTTTGCGATATATGACAACGAATACATGTTTGCTTCGCATTTTATGGCCGTTTTCATGAGCTATTGCCAACACTTTTGGGGTTCCAGGGCGATTTACAAGGACCGCAAGACCCGATACATCTTGGGAGATATGACAAAATATCATCCTTTTCATGCTTATGGCCATTTTCATGAACTATTGCCCACATACTTGTTGTTTCAGGGGCGATTTACAACGATAGCGAGACCCTATAAAAGTTTGAGAGGTATGACCAAAACTCATTGTGTTCGCGGTTTATGGCCGTTTTCATGAGCTATTGCCCACAGATTTGGGCCTCCAAGACGATTTACAACGATAGTGAGACCCGAATGGTAAATGTTTAAGGCATTTCACCCAAAAAATGTCGTTTCCGTGTTTTAAGGCCGTTTTCATGAGCTATTTGCCCGCGGTCTAGCGGTTCCAGAGCGCACTTGATACATGTTTGGGAGTTGAGACAAAAACTAATCATTTTCGCATGGAGGGGCCGTTTTCATGAGCTATTGCCTTGGTTTTGGGGTTCTAGGGCGATTTACAACGACCATAAGACCCGATAATTGTTTTTGAGTTTAAGACAAAAGAACTCGTCACTTTAGTGTTTTATGGCCGTTTTCATGAGCTATAACCCACAACTTTACGGTTCCAGGGTGATATACAACGATCGTGACAACCGATACATGTTTGCGATATATGACCAAAAACTCGTTGTTTTCATGATTTATGGTTGTTTTCATGAGCTATTACCCACAGTTTTGGGGTTTTTAGGGCGATATACGATGAATGTAAGACCCAAATGTTTTTGATCGATATGAGCAAAAGCTGGCCATTTTCGTGTTTATGGGTGTTTTCATGAGCTAATACCCACAATTTTGGGGTTATAGGGCGATTTCCAATGAACCGTAAAAACCTAATATATGACCAAAAACTTGTCGTTTTCGCATTTTTATGGCCGTTTTCATGAGCTATTGCCCACACTTTTGGGGTTCCAGGGCGATTTACAAGGACCGCAAGACCCGATACATGTTTGAGAGATATGACCAAAAATCGTCCTTTTCATGCTTTATGGCCATTTTCATGAACTATTGCCCAACGACTTTGGGTTTCAGGGCGATTTACAACGATAGCGAGGCCCTATAAAAGTTTGAGAGATATGACCAAAAACTCGTCGCTTCGCATTTTATAGCCGTTTTCATGAGCTATTGCCCACTGATTTTTTGTTCCAAGACGAATTTACAACGATAGTGAGACCTGGTAAATGTTTAAGACATTTCACCAAAATCATGTCGTTTCCTTGTTTTAAGGCCGTTTTCATGAGGTATTGCCCGCGGTTTGCGGTTCCAGAGCGCACTTGATATATGTTGGGAGTTCAGACCAAAAACTCATCATTTTCGCATTGAGGGCCGTTTTCAGGAGCTATTGCCCTTTGTTTTGGGGTTCCAGGGCGATGTACAATGACCATAAGACCCGATAAATGTTTTTGAGTTAAGACAAAAACTCGTCACTTTAGTGTTTTATGGCCGTTTTCATGAGCTATAACCCACAACTTTAGGGTTCCAGTGTGATTTACAACGATCGTGACAACCGATACATGTTTGCGATATATGACAACCAATACATGTTTGCTTTCGCATTTTATGGCCGTTTTCATGAGCTATTGCCAACACTTTTGGGGTTCCAGGGCGATTTACAAGGACCGCAAGACCCGATACATCTTTGGGAGATATGACAAAATATCATCCTTTTCATGCTTTATGGCCATTTTCATGAACTATTGCCCACATACTTGTTGTTTCAGGGCGATTTACAACGATAGCGAGACCCTATATAAGTTTGAGAGATATAACCAAAAACTCGTCGTTTTCGTGTTTTATAGTCGTTTTCATTAGCTATTGTCCATAGATTTGGGGCTCCAAGACGATTTAAAACGATAGTGAGACCCGGTAAATGTTTAAGACATTTCACCAAAAACATGTCATTTCCGTGTTTTAAGGCCGTTTTCATGAGCTATTGCCCGCGATTTTGGGGTTCTAGAGCGCACTTGATACATGTTTGGGAGTTAAGACCAAAAGCTCATCGTTTTCCCATTTAGGGCCGTTTTCATGAGCTATTGCCCACACTTTTGGGGTTCCAGGGCGAATTAGAACGACCGTAAGACCCGATAAATGTTTTTGAGCTATGACAAAAAACTCGTCATTTTAGTGTTATATGGCTGTTTTCATGAGCTATTGCCCACAACTTTGGGTTTCAAGGGTGATTTACAATGATCATGACAACCCAAACATGTTTGCGATATATGACCAAAATCTCGTTGTTTTCACGATTTATGGTTGTTTTCATGAGCTTTTGCGCACAATTTTGGGGTTTTAGGGCGATATACGATGAACGTAAGACCCAAATGTTTTTGATCGATATGAGAAAAACCTCGCCATTTTCGTGCTTTATGGGTGTTTTCATTAGCTAATACCCATAGTTTTTTTGTTCTAGGTCGATTTCCAATGACCGTAAAACCTGATATATGTATGACCAAAAACTTGTCGTTTTCGCATTGTATGGCCGCTTTCTTGAGCTATTGCCCACACTTTTGGGGTTCCACGGCGATTTACTAGGACAGCAAGAACCAATACATGTTTGAGAGATATGACCAAAAAAATCGTCCTTTTGATGCTTTATGGCCATTTTCTTGAACTATTGAGCACACACTTTGGGTTTCAAGGCGATTTACAACGATAGCGAGACCCTATATAAGTTCGAGAGATATGACAAAAAACTCGTCGTTTTCCGCGTTTTATAGCTGTTTTCATGAGCTATTGTCCATAGATTTGGGGCTCCAAGACGATTTACAACGATAGTGACACCTGGTAAATGTTTAAGACATTTCACCAAAAACATGTCGTTTCCGTGTTTTAAGGCTGTTTTCATGAGCTATTGCCCGCGGTTTTGGGGTTCGAGAGCGCACTTGATACATGTTTGGGAGTTAAGACCAAAAACTCATCGTTTTCGCATTGAGGGCCGTTTTCATGAGCTATTGCCCTTGGTTTTGGGGTTCTAGGGCGATTTACAACGACCATGAGACCCGAATAAATGTTTTTGAGTTATGACAAAAAACTCGTCATTTTAGAGTTATATGGCCGTTTTCATGAGCTATTGCCCACAACTTAGGGTTCTAGGGTGATTTACAACGATCGTGACAACCCATACATGTTTGCGATATATGACCAAAATCTCGTTGTTTTCACGATTTATGGTCGTTTTCATGAGCTATTGCCCACAGTTTTGGGGTTTTAGGGTGATATACGATGAACGTTAGACCCAAATGTTTTTGATCGATATGAGCAAAAACTCACCATTTTCGTGTTTTATGGGTGTTTTCATGAGCTAATACCCACAATTTTGGGGTTCTAGGGCGATTTCCAATGACCGTAAAAATCTGATATGACCAAAAACTTGTCGTTCTCGCATTTTATGGCCGTTTTCATGAGCTATTGCCCACACTTCTGGGGTTCCAGGGCGATTTACAAGGACCCGCAAGACCCGATACATGTTTGAGAGATATGACCAAAAAAATCGTCCTTTTCATGCTTTATGGCCATTTTCATGAACTATTTCCCACATACTTGTTGTTTTAGGTGTGATTTACAACGAGAGCGAGACCCTATAAAAGTTTGAGAGATATGACCAAAACTCATTGTTTTTCGCGTTTTATTGGCCATTTTGATTAGCTATTGCCCACGGATTTGGGCCTCCAAGACGATTTACAACGATAGTGAGACCCGGTAAATGTTTAGGACATTTCAGCAAAAACATGTGGTTTCCGTGTTTTAAGGCTGTTTTGATGAGCTATTGCGTAGTTTTGGGGTTCTAGAGCGCACTTGATACATGTTTGGGAGTTAAGACCAAAAGCTCATCGTTTTCCCATTTAGGGCCGTTTTCAAGAGTTATTGCCCTTGGTTTTGGGGTTCTAAGGCGATTTACAACGATCATAAGACCCGATAAATATTTTTGAGCTATGACAAAAAACTCGTCATTTTAGTGTTATATGGCTGTTTTCATGAGCTATTGCCCACAACTTTGGGGTTCAAGGGTGATTTACAACGATCATGACAACCGAAACATTTTTGCGCTATATGACCAAAATCTCGTTGTTTTCACGATTTATGGTCGTTTTCATGAGCTATTGCTCACAGTTTTGGGGTTTTAGGGCGATATACGATGAATGGAAGACCCAAATGTTTTTGATCAATATGAGAAAAAAACTGGCCATTTCGTGTTTTATGGGTGTTTTCATGAGCTAATACCCACAATTTTGGGGTTCTAGGGCGATTTCCAACGACCGTAAAAACCTGATATATCTTTGATATATATGACCAAAAACTTGTCATTTTCGCATTGTATGGCCGTTTTCATGAGCTATTGCCCACACTTTTGGGGTTCCAGGGCGATTTACTAGGACCGCAAGACCCAATACATGTTTGAGAGATATGACCAAGAAAATCGTCCTTTTCATGCTTTATGGCCATTTTCATGAACTATTGCCCACAGACTTTGGGTTTCAGGGCGATTTACAACGATAGCGAGGCCCTATAAAAGTTTGAGAGATATGACCAAAAACTCGTCGCTTTCGCATTTTATAGCCGTTTTCATGAGCTATTGCCCACTGATTTTTTGTTCCAAGACGATTTACAACGATAGTGAGACCTGGTAAATGTTTAAGACCATTTCACCAAAAGATGTCGTTTCCGTGTTTAAGGGCCGTTTTCATGAGCTATTGCCCGCGGTTTTGCGGTTCTAGAGCGCACTTGATATATGTTTGGGAGTTAAGACCAAAAACTCATCGTTTCGCATTGAGGGCCGTTTTCAGGAGCTATTGCCCTTTGTTTTGGGGTTCCAGGACGATGTACAATGACCATAAGACCCGATAAATGTTTTTGAGTTAAGACAAAAAACTCGTCACTTTAGTGTTTTATGGCCGTTTTCATGAGCTATAACCCACAACTTTAGGGTTCCAGGGGTTATATACAACGATCGTGACAACCGATACATGTTTGCGATATATGACCAAAAACTCGTTGTTTTCATGATTTATGGTTGTTTTCATGAGCTATTACCCACAGTTTTGGGGTTTTAGGGCGATATACGATGAATGTAAGACCCAAATGTTTTTGATCGATATGAGCAAAAACTGGCCATTTTCGTGTTTTATGGGTGTTTTCATGAGCTAATACCCACAATTTTGGGGTTTTAGGGCGATTTCCAACGACCGTAAAAACCTGATATATGACCAAAAACTTGTCGTTTTCGCATTTTATGGCCGTTTTCATGAGCTATTGCCCACACTTTTGGGGTTCCAGGGCGATTTACAAGGACCGCAAGACCCGATACATGTTGAGAGATATGACCAAAAATCGTCCTTTCATGCTTTATGGCCATTTTCATGAACTATTGCCCACAGACTTTGGGTTTCAGGGCGATTTACAACGATAGCGAGGCCCTGTAAAAGTTTGGGAGATATGACCAAAAACTCGTCGCTTTCCGCATTTTATAGCCGTTTTCATGAGCTATTGCCCACTGATTTTTGTTCCAAGACGATTTACAACGATAGTGAGACCTGGTAAATGTTTAAAACATTTCACCAAAAACATGTCGTTTCCGTGTTTTAAGGCCGTTTTCATGAGCTATTGCCCGCGGTTTTGCGGTTCCAGAGCGCACTTGATATATGTTTGGGAGTTAAGACCAAAAACTCATCGTTTTCGCATTGAGGGCCGTTTTCAGGAGCTATTGCCCTTTGTTTTGGGGTTCCAGGACGATGTACAATGACCATAAGACCCGATAAATGTTTTTGAGTTAAGACAAAAAACTCGTCACTTTAGTGTTTTATGGCCGTTTTCATGAGCTATTACCCACAACTTTAGGGTTCCAGTGTGATTTACAACGATCGTGACAACCGATACATGTTTGCGATATATGACAATCAATACATGTTTGCTTTTGCATTTTATGGCCGTTTTCATGAGCTATTGCCAACACTTTTGGGGTTCCAGGGCGATTTACAAGGACCGCAAGACCCGATACATCTTTGGGAGATATGACAAAATATCATCCTTTTCATGCTTTATGGCAATTTCATGAACTATTGCCCACATACTTGTTGTTTCAGGGCGATTTACAACGATAGCGAGACCCTATTAAAGTTTGAGAGGTATGACCAAAAACTCATTGTTTTCGCGTTTATGGCCGTTTTCATGAGCTATTGCCCACAGATTTGGGCCTCCAAGATGATTTACAACGATAGTGAGACCCGGTAAATGTTTAAGACATTTCACCAAAAACATGTGGTTTCCGTGTTTTAAGGTTGTTTTGATGAGCTATTGCGCAATTTTGGGGTTCTAGAGCGCACTTGATACATGTTTGGGAGTTAAGACCAAAAGCTCATCGTTTTCCCATTTAGGGCCGTTTTCATGAGCTATTGCCCACACTTTTGGGGTTCCAGGGAGAATTAGAACGACCATAAGACCCGATAAATGTTTTTGAGCTATGACAAAAAACTCGGCATTTTAGTGTTATATGGCTGTTTTCATGAGCTATTGCCCACAACTTTGGGTTTCAAGGGTGATTTAGAATGATCATGACAACCCAAACATGTTTGCGATATATGACCAAAATCTCGTTGTTTTCACGATTTATGGTTGTTTTCATGAGCTTTTGCCCACAGTTTTGGGGTTTTAGGGCGATATACGATGAACGTAAGACCCAAATGTTTTTGATCGATATGAGAAAAAACTCGCCATTTTCGTGCTTTATGGGTGTTTTCATTAGCTAATACCCATAGTTTTTTGTTCTAGGTCGATTTCCAATGACCGTAAAAACCTGATATATGTATGACCAAAAACTTGTCGTTTTCGCATTGTATGGCCGTTTTCTTGAGCTATTGCCCACACTTTTGGGGTTCCACGGCGATTTACTAGGACAGCAAGAACCAATACATGTTTGAGAGATATGACCAAAAAAATCGTCCTTTTGATGCTTTATGGCCATTTTCATGAACTATTGAGCACACACTTTGGGTTTCAAGGCGATTTACAACGATAGCGAGACCCTATATAAGTTCGAGAGATATGACAAAAAACTCGTCGTTTTCGCGTTTTATAGCCGTTTTCATGAGCTATTGTCCATAGATTTGGGGCTCCAAGACGATTTACAACGATAGTGAGACCCGGTAAATGTTTAAGACATTTCACCAAAAACATGTCGTTTCGGTGTTTTAAGGCTGTTTTCATGAGCTATTGCCCGCGGTTTTGGGGTTCGAGAGCGCACTTGATACATGTTTCGGAGTTAAGACCAAAAACTCATCGTTTTCGCATTGAGGGCCGTTTTCATGAGCTATTGCCCTTGGTTTTGGGGTTCTAGGGCGATTTACAACGACCATGAGACCCGATAAATGTTTTTGAGCTATGACAAAAAACTCGTCATTTTAGAGTTATATGGCCGTTTTCATGAGGTATTGCCCACAACTTTAGGTTTCCAGGGTGATTTACAACGATCGTGACAACCGATACATGTTTGCGATATATGACCAAAATCTCGTTGTTTTCACGATTTATGGTCGTTTTCATGAGCTATTGCACACAGTTTTGGGGTTTTAGGGCGATATACGATGAACGTAAGACCCAAATGTTTTTGATTGATATGAGCAAAAACTCGCCATTTTCGTGTTTTATGGTGTTTTCATGAGCTAATACCCACAATTTTGGGGCTCTAGGGCGATTTCCAATGACCGTAAAAATCTGATATGACCAAAAACTTGTCGTTTTCGCATTTTATGGCCGTTTTCATGAGCTATTGCCCACACTTCTGGGGTTCCAGGGCGATTTACAAGGACCGCAAGACCCGATACATGTTTGAGAGCTATGACCAAAAAATCGTCCTTTTCATGCTTTATGGCCATTTTCATGAACTATTTCCCACATACTTGTTGTTTTAGGGTGATTTACAACGATAGCGAGACCCTATAAAAGTTTGAGAGATATGACCAAAAACTCATTGTTTTCGCGTTTTATGGCCATTTTCATTAGCTATTGCCCACGGATTTGGGCCTCCAAGACGATTTACAACGATAGTGAGACCCGGTAAATGTTTAGGACATTTCACCAAAAACATGTGGTTTCCGTGTTTTAAGGTTGTTTTGATGAGCTATTGCGCAGTTTTCGGGTTCTAGAGCGCACTTGATACATGTTTGGGAGTTAAGACCAAAAGCTCATCGTTTTCCCATTTAGGGCCGTTTTCAAGAGTTATTGCCCTTGGTTTTGGGGTTCTAAGGCGATTTACAACGATCATAAGACCCGATAAATATTTTTGAGCTATGACAAAAAACTCGTCATTTTAGTGTTATATGGCTGTTTTCATGAGCTATTGCCCACAACTTTGGGGTTCAAGGGTGATTTACAACGATCATGACAACCGAAACATGTTTGCGATATATGACCAAAATCTCGTTGTTTTCACGATTTATGGTCGTTTTCATGAGCTATTGCTCACAGTTTTGGGGTTTTAGGGCGATATACGATGAACGAAAGACCCAAATGTTTTTGATCGATATGAGAAAAAACTCTCCATTTTCGTGCTTTATGGGTGTTTTCATTAGCTAATACCCATAGTTTTTTTGTTCTAGGTCGATTCCAATGACCATAAAAACCTGATATATGTTTGATATGTATGACCAAAAACTTGTCGTTTTTGCATTGTATGGCCGTTTTCATGAGCTATTGCCCATACTTTTGGGGTTCCACGGCGATTTACTAGGACCACAAGACCCAATACATGTTTGAGAGATATGACCAAAAAAATCGTCCTTTTCATGCTTTATGGCCATTTTCATGAACTATTGAGCACAAACTTTGGGTTTCAAGGCAATTTACAACGATAGCGAGACCCTATATAAGTTTGAGAGATATGACCAAAACCTCGTCGTTTTCGCGTTTAATAGCCGTTTTCATGAGCTATTATCCATAGATTTGGGGCTCCAAGACGATTTAGAACGATAGTTAGACCCGGTAAATGTTTAAGACATTTCACCAAAAACATGTCGCTTCCGTGTTTTAAGGCTGTTTCATGAGCTATTGCCCGCGGTTTTGGGTTTCGAGAGCGCACTTGATACATGTTTGGGAGTTAAGACCAAAAACTCATCGTTTTCGCATTGAGGGCCGTTTTCATGAGCTATTGCCCTTCGTTTTGGGGTTCTAGGGCGATTTACAACGACCATGAGACCCGATAAATGTTTTGAGCTATGACAAAAAACTCGTCATTTTAGAGTTATATGGCCGTTTTCATGAGCTATTGCCCACAACTTTAGGTTTCCAGGGTGATTTACAACGATCGTGACAACCGATACATGTTTGCGATATATGACCAAAATCTCGTTGTTTTCACGATTTATGGTCGTTTTCATGAGCTATTGCACACAGTTTTGGGGTTTTAGGGCGATATACGATGAACGTAAGACCCAAATGTTTTTGATTGATATGAGCAAAAACTCGCCATTTTCGTGTTTTATGGGTGTTTTCATGAGCTAATACCCACAATTTTGGGGTTCTAGGGCGATTTCCAATGACCGTAAAAATCTGATATATGACCAAAAACTTGTCGTTTTCGCATTTTATGGCCGTTTTCATGAGCTACTGCCCACACTTCTGAGGGTCCAGGGCGATTTACAAGTATCACAAGACCCGATACATGTTTGAGAGATATGACCAAAAAATCTTCCTTTTCATGCTTTATGGCCATTTTCATGAACTATTGCCCACAGACTTTGGGTTTCAGGGCGATACAACGATAGCGAGACCCTATAAAAGTTTGAGAGATATGACCAAAAACTCGTCGCTTTCACATTTATAGCCGTTTTCATGAGCTATTGCCCTCAGATTTTGACGCCAAGACGATTTACAATGATAGTGAAACCTGGTAAATGCTTAAGACATTTCACCAAAAAACATGTCGTTTCCGTGTTTTAAGGCCGTTTTCATGAGCTATTGCCCGCGGTTTTGCGGTTCCAGAGCGCACTTGATACGTGTTTGGGAGTTAAGACCAAAAACTCATCGTTTTCGCATTGAGGGCCGTTTTCATGAGCTACTGCCCTTGGTTTTGGGGTTCTAGGGCGATTTACAACGACCATAAGACCCGATAAATGTTTTTGAGTTAAGACAAAAAACTCGTCACTTTAGTGTTTTATGGCCATTTTCATGAGCTATTGCCCACAACTTTAGGGTTCCAGGGTGATTTACAACGATCGTGACAACTAATACATGTTTGCGATATATGACCAAAATCTCATTGTTTTCATGATTTATGGTCGTTTTCATGAGCTATTGCACACAGTTTTGGGGTTTTAGGGCGATATACGATGAACGGTAAGACCCAAATGTTTTTGATCGATATGAGCAAAAACTCGCCATTTTCGTGTTTTATGGCTGTTTTGATGAGCTAATACCCACAATTTTGGGGTTCTAGGGCGATTTCCAATGATCGTAAAAACCTGATATATGACCAAAAACTTGTTTACGCATTTTATGGCCGTTTTGATGAGCTATTGTCCACACTTTTGGGGTTCCAGGGCGATTTACAAGGACCGCAAGACCCGATACATGTTTGGGAGATATGACCAAAAAATCGTCCTTTTCATGCTTTATGGCCATTTTCATGAACTATTGCCCACATACTTGTTGTTTCAGGGCGATTTACAACGATAACGAGACCCTATAAAAGTTTGAGAGATATGACCAAAAACTCATTGTTTTCGTGTTTTATGACCGTTTTCATGAGCTATTGCCCACAGATTTGGGCCACCAAGATGATTTACAACGATAGTGAGACCCGGTAAATGTTTAGGACATTTCACCAAAAACATGTGGTTTCCGTGTTTTAAGGTTGTTTTGATGAGCTATTGCGCAGTTTTGGGGTTCTAGAGTGCACTTGATACATGTTTGGGAGTTAAGACCAAAAGCTCATCGTTTTCCCCATATAGGGCCGTTTTCATGAGCTATTGCCCTTGGTTTTGGGGTTCTAAGGCGATTTACAACAACCATAAGACCCGATAAATGTTTTTGAGCTATGACAAAAAACTCGTCATTTTAGTGTTATATCGCTGTTTTTATGAGCTATTGCCCACAACTTTGGGGTTCAAGGGTGATTTACAACGATCATGACAACCGAAACATGTTTGCGATATATGACCAAAATCTCGTTGTTTTCACGATTTATGGTCGTTTTCATGAGCTATTGCCCACAGTTTTGGGGATTTAGGGCGATATACGATGAACGTAAGACCCAAATGTTTTTGATCGATATGAGCAAAAACTCGCCATTTTCGTGCTTTATGGGTGTTTTCATTAGCTAATACCCATAGTTTTTTGTTCTAGGTCGATTTCCAATGACCGTAAAAACCTGATATATGTTTGATATCTATGACCAAAAACTTGTCGTTTTCTCATTGTATGGCCGTTTTCTTGAGCTATTGCCCACACTTTTGGGGTTCCACGGCGATTTACTAGGACCGCAAGACCCAATACATGTTTGAGAGATATGACCAAAAAAATCGTCCTTTTCATGCTTTATGGCCATTTTCATGAACTATTGAGCACAAACTTTGGGTTTCAAGGCGATTTACAACGATAGCAAGACCCTATATAAGTTTGAGAGATATGACCAAAACCTCGTCGTTTTCGCGTTTTATAGCCGTTTTCATGAGCTATTGTCCATAGATTTGGGGCTCCAAGATGATTTACAACGATAGTGAGACCCGGTAAATGTTTAAGACATTTCACCAAAAACATGTCGTTTCCGTGTTTTAAGGCTGTTTTCATGAGCTATTGCCCGCGGTTTTGGGAATTAAGACCAAAAACTCATCGTTTTCGCATTGAGGGCTGTTTTCATGAGTTATTGCCCTTGGTTTTGGGGTTCTAGGGCGATTTACAACGACCATAAGACCCGATAAACGTTTTTGAGTTAAGACAAAAAACTCGTCACTTTAGTTTTTTATGGCCGTTTTCATGAGCTATTACCCACAACTTTAGGGTTCCAGGGTGATTTAGAACGATCGTGACAACCGATACATGTTTGCGATATATGACCAAAAACTCGTTGTTTCCATGGTTATGGTCATTTTCATGAGCTATTACCCACAGTTTTGGGGTTTTAGGGCGATATACGATGAATGTAAGACCCAAATGTTTTTGATCGATATGAGCAAAAACTCGCCATTTTCATGTTTTATGGGTGTTTTCATGAGCTAATACCCACAATTTTGGGGTTCTAGGGCGATTTCCAATGACCGTAAAAACCTGATATATGACAAAAAACTTGTTGTTTTTGCATTTTATGGCCGTTTTCATGAGCTATTGTCCACACTTTTGGGTTTCCAGGGCGATTTACAAGGACCGCAAGACCCGATACATGTTTGGGAGATATGACCAAAAAATCGTCCTTTTCATGCTTTATGGACATTTTCATGAACTATTGCCCACATACTTGTTGTTTCAGGGCGATTTACAACGATAACGAGACCCTATAAAAGTTTGAGAGATATGACCAAAAACTCATTGTTTTCGCGTTTTATGGCCGTTTGCATGAGCTATTGCCCACAGATTTGGGCCTCCAAGATGATTTACAACGATAGTGAGACCCGGTAAATGTTTAAGACATTTTACCAAAAACATGTGGTTTCCGTGTTTTAAGGTTGTTTTGATGAGCTATTGCGCAATTTGGGGTTCTAGAGCGCACTTGATACATGTTTGGGAGTTAAGACCAAAAGCTCATCGTTTTCCCAGTTAGGGCCGTTTTCATGAGCTATTGCCCACACTTTTGGGGTTCTAGGGCGAATTACAACGACCATAAGACCCGATAAATGTTTTTGAGGTATGACAAAAAACTCGTCATTTTAGTGTTATATGGCTGTTTTCATGAGCTATTGCCCACAACTTTGGGGTTCAAGGGTGATTTACAATGATCATGACAACCCAAACATGTTTGCGATATATGACCAAAATCTCGTTGTTTTCACGATTTATGGTTGTTTTCATGAGCTTTTGCCCATAGTTTTGGTGTTTTAGGGCGATATACGATGAACGAAAGACCCAAATGTTTTTGATCGATATGAGAAAAAACTCGCCATTTTCGTGCTTTATGGGTGTTTTCATTAGCTAATACCCATAGTTTTTTTGTTCTAGGTCGATTTCCAATGACCATAAAAACCTGATATATGTTTGATATGTATGACCAAAAACTTGTCGTTTTTGCATTGTATGGCCGTTTTCATGAGCTATTGCCCATACTTTTGGGGTTCCACGGCGATTTACTAGGACCACAAGACCCAATACATGTTTGAGAGATATGACCAAAAAAATCGTCCTTTTCATGCTTTATGGCCATTTTCATGAACTATTGAGCACAAACTTTGGGTTTCAAGGCAATTTACAACGATAGCGAGACCCTATATAAGTTTGAGAGATATGACCAAAACCTCGTCGTTTTCGCGTTTAATAGCCGTTTTCATGAGCTATTATCCATAGATTTGGGGCTCCAAGACGATTTAGAACGATAGTTAGACCCGGTAAATGTTTAAGACATTTCACCAAAAACATGTCGCTTCCGTGTTTTAAGGCTGTTTTCATGAGCTATTGCCCGCGGTTTTGGGTTTCGAGAGCGCACTTGATACATGTTTGGGAGTTAAGACCAAAAACTCATCGTTTTCGCATTGAGGGCCGTTTTCATGAGCTATTGCCCTTGGTTTTGGGGTTCTAGGGCGATTTACAACGACCATGAGACCCGATAAATGTTTTTGAGCTATGACAAAAAACTCGTCATTTTAGAGTTATATGGCCGTTTTCATGAGCTATTGCCCACAACTTTAGGTTTCCAGGGTGATTTACAACGATCGTGACAACCGATACATGTTTGCGATATATGACCAAAATCTCGTTGTTTTCACGATTTATGGTCGTTTTCATGAGCTATTGCACACAGTTTTGGGGTTTTAGGGCGATATACGATGAACGTAAGACCCAAATGTTTTTGATTGATATGAGCAAAAACTCGCCATTTTCGTGTTTTATGGGTGTTTTCATGAGCTAATACCCACAATTTTGGGGTTCTAGGGCGATTTCCAATGACCGTAAAAATCTGATATATGACCAAAAACTTGTCGTTTTCGCATTTTATGGCCGTTTTCATGAGCTACTGCCCACACTTCTGAGGGTCCAGGGCGATTTACAAGTATCACAAGACCCGATACATGTTTGAGAGATATGACCAAAAAATCTTCCTTTTCATGCTTTATGGCCATTTTCATGAACTATTGCCCACAGACTTTGGGTTTCAGGGCGATACAACGATAGCGAGACCCTATAAAAGTTTGAGAGATATGACCAAAAACTCGTCGCTTTCACATTTTATAGCCGTTTTCATGAGCTATTGCCCTCAGATTTTTGACGCCAAGACGATTTACAATGATAGTGAAACCTGGTAAATGCTTAAGACATTTCACCAAAAAACATGTCGTTTCCGTGTTTTAAGGCCGTTTTCATGAGCTATTGCCCGCGGTTTTGCGGTTCCAGAGCGCACTTGATACGTGTTTGGGAGTTAAGACCAAAAACTCATCGTTTTCGCATTGAGGGCCGTTTTCATGAGCTACTGCCCTTGGTTTTGGGGTTCTAGGGCGATTTACAACGACCATAAGACCCGATAAATGTTTTTGAGTTAAGACAAAAAACTCGTCACTTTAGTGTTTTATGGCCATTTTCATGAGCTATTGCCCACAACTTTAGGGTTCCAGGGTGATTTACAACGATCGTGACAACTAATACATGTTTGCGATATATGACCAAAATCTCATTGTTTTCATGATTTATGGTCGTTTTCATGAGCTATTGCACACAGTTTTGGGGTTTTAGGGCGATATACGATGAACGGTAAGACCCAAATGTTTTTGATCGATATGAGCAAAAACTCGCCATTTTCGTGTTTTATGGCTGTTTTGATGAGCTAATACCCACAATTTTGGGGTTCTAGGGCGATTTCCAATGATCGTAAAAACCTGATATATGACCAAAAACTTGTTTACGCATTTTATGGCCGTTTTGATGAGCTATTGTCCACACTTTTGGGGTTCCAGGGCGATTTACAAGGACCGCAAGACCCGATACATGTTTGGGAGATATGACCAAAAAATCGTCCTTTTCATGCTTTATGGCCATTTTCATGAACTATTGCCCACATACTTGTTGTTTCAGGGCGATTTACAACGATAACGAGACCCTATAAAAGTTTGAGAGATATGACCAAAAACTCATTGTTTTCGCGTTTTATGACCGTTTTCATGAGCTATTGCCCACAGATTTGGGCCTCCAAGATGATTTACAACGATAGTGAGACCCGGTAAATGTTTAGGACATTTCACCAAAAACATGTGGTTTCCGTGTTTTAAGGTTGTTTTGATGAGCTATTGCGCAGTTTTGGGGTTCTAGAGTGCACTTGATACATGTTTGGGAGTTAAGACCAAAAGCTCATCGTTTTTCCCATTTAGGGCCGTTTTCATGAGCTATTGCCCTTGGTTTTGGGGTTCTAAGGCGATTTACAACAACCATAAGACCCGATAAATGTTTTTGAGCTATGACAAAAAACTCGTCATTTTAGTGTTATATCGCTGTTTTTATGAGCTATTGCCCACAACTTTGGGGTTCAAGGGTGATTTACAACGATCATGACAACCGAAACATGTTTGCGATATATGACCAAAATCTCGTTGTTTTCACGATTTATGGTCGTTTTCATGAGCTATTGCCCACAGTTTTGGGGATTTAGGGCGATATACGATGAACGTAAGACCCAAATGTTTTTGATCGATATGAGCAAAAACTCGCCATTTTCGTGCTTTATGGGTGTTTTCATTAGCTAATACCCATAGTTTTTTTGTTCTAGGTCGATTTCCAATGACCGTAAAAACCTGATATATGTTTGATATCTATGACCAAAAACTTGTCGTTTTCGCATTGTATGGCCGTTTTCTTGAGCTATTGCCCACACTTTTGGGGTTCCACGGCGATTTACTAGGACCGCAAGACCCAATACATGTTTGAGAGATATGACCAAAAAAATCGTCCTTTTCATGCTTTATGGCCATTTTCATGAACTATTGAGCACGAACTTTGGGTTTCAAGGCGATTTACAACGATAGCAAGACCCTATATAAGTTTGAGAGATATGACCAAAACCTCGTCGTTTTCGCGTTTTATAGCCGTTTTCATGAGCTATTGTCCATAGATTTGGGGCTCCAAGATGATTTACAACGATAGTGAGACCCGGTAAATGTTTAAGACATTTCACCAAAAACATGTCGTTTCCGTGTTTTAAGGCTGTTTTCATGAGCTATTGCCCGCGGTTTTGGGAGTTAAGACCAAAAACTCATCGTTTTCGCATTGAGGGCTGTTTTCATGAGTTATTGCCCTTGGTTTTGGGGTTCTAGGGCGATTTACAACGACCATAAGACCCGATAAACGTTTTTGAGTTAAGACAAAAAACTCGTCACTTTAGTTTTTTATGGCCGTTTTCATGAGCTATTACCCACAACTTTAGGGTTCCAGGGTGATTTAGAACGATCGTGACAACCGATACATGTTTGCGATATATGACCAAAAACTCGTTGTTTCCATGGTTATGGTCATTTTCATGAGCTATTACCCACAGTTTTGGGGTTTTAGGGCGATATACGATGAATGTAAGACCCAAATGTTTTTGATCGATATGAGCAAAAACTCGCCATTTTCATGTTTTATGGGTGTTTTCATGAGCTAATACCCACAATTTTGGGGTTCTAGGGCGATTTCCAATGACCGTAAAAACCTGATATATGACAAAAAACTTGTTGTTTTTGCATTTTATGGCCGTTTTCATGAGCTATTGTCCACACTTTTGGGTTTCCAGGGCGATTTACAAGGACCGCAAGACCCGATACATGTTTGGGAGATATGACCAAAAAATCGTCCTTTTCATGCTTTATGGACATTTTCATGAACTATTGCCCACATACTTGTTGTTTCAGGGCGATTTACAACGATAACGAGACCCTATAAAAGTTTGAGAGATATGACCAAAAACTCATTGTTTTCGCGTTTTATGGCCGTTTGCATGAGCTATTGCCCACAGATTTGGGCCTCCAAGATGATTTACAACGATAGTGAGACCCGGTAAATGTTTAAGACATTTTACCAAAAACATGTGGTTTCCGTGTTTTAAGGTTGTTTTGATGAGCTATTGCGCAATTTTGGGGTTCTAGAGCGCACTTGATACATGTTTGGGAGTTAAGACCAAAAGCTCATCGTTTTCCCAGTTAGGGCCGTTTTCATGAGCTATTGCCCACACTTTTGGGGTTCTAGGGCGAATTACAACGACCATAAGACCCGATAAATGTTTTTGAGGTATGACAAAAAACTCGTCATTTTAGTGTTATATGGCTGTTTTCATGAGCTATTGCCCACAACTTTGGGGTTCAAGGGTGATTTACAATGATCATGACAACCCAAACATGTTTGCGATATATGACCAAAATCTCGTTGTTTTCACGATTTATGGTTGTTTTCATGAGCTTTTGCCCATAGTTTTGGTGTTTTAGGGCGATATACGATGAACGAAAGACCCAAATGTTTTTGATCGATATGAGAAAAAACTCGCCATTTTCGTGCTTTATGGGTGTTTTCATTAGCTAATACCCATAGTTTTTTTGTTCTAGGTCGATTTCCAATGACCATAAAAACCTGATATATGTTTGATATGTATGACCAAAAACTTGTCGTTTTTGCATTGTATGGCCGTTTTCATGAGCTATTGCCCATACTTTTGGGGTTCCACGGCGATTTACTAGGACCACAAGACCCAATACATGTTTGAGAGATATGACCAAAAAAATCGTCCTTTTCATGCTTTATGGCCATTTTCATGAACTATTGAGCACAAACTTTGGGTTTCAAGGCAATTTACAACGATAGCGAGACCCTATATAAGTTTGAGAGATATGACCAAAACCTCGTCGTTTTCGCGTTTAATAGCCGTTTTCATGAGCTATTATCCATAGATTTGGGGCTCCAAGACGATTTAGAACGATAGTTAGACCCGGTAAATGTTTAAGACATTTCACCAAAAACATGTCGCTTCCGTGTTTTAAGGCTGTTTTCATGAGCTATTGCCCGCGGTTTTGGGTTTCGAGAGCGCACTTGATACATGTTTGGGAGTTAAGACCAAAAACTCATCGTTTTCGCATTGAGGGCCGTTTTCATGAGCTATTGCCCTTGGTTTTGGGGTTCTAGGGCGATTTACAACGACCATGAGACCCGATAAATGTTTTTGAGCTATGACAAAAAACTCGTCATTTTAGAGTTATATGGCCGTTTTCATGAGCTATTGCCCACAACTTTAGGTTTCCAGGGTGATTTACAACGATCGTGACAACCGATACATGTTTGCGATATATGACCAAAATCTCGTTGTTTTCACGATTTATGGTCGTTTTCATGAGCTATTGCACACAGTTTTGGGGTTTTAGGGCGATATACGATGAACGTAAGACCCAAATGTTTTTGATTGATATGAGCAAAAACTCGCCATTTTCGTGTTTTATGGGTGTTTTCATGAGCTAATACCCACAATTTTGGGGTTCTAGGGCGATTTCCAATGACCGTAAAAATCTGATATATGACCAAAAACTTGTCGTTTTCGCATTTTATGGCCGTTTTCATGAGCTACTGCCCACACTTCTGAGGGTCCAGGGCGATTTACAAGTATCACAAGACCCGATACATGTTTGAGAGATATGACCAAAAAATCTTCCTTTTCATGCTTTATGGCCATTTTCATGAACTATTGCCCACAGACTTTGGGTTTCAGGGCGATACAACGATAGCGAGACCCTATAAAAGTTTGAGAGATATGACCAAAAACTCGTCGCTTTCACATTTTATAGCCGTTTTCATGAGCTATTGCCCTCAGATTTTTGACGCCAAGACGATTTACAATGATAGTGAAACCTGGTAAATGCTTAAGACATTTCACCAAAAAACATGTCGTTTCCGTGTTTTAAGGCCGTTTTCATGAGCTATTGCCCGCGGTTTTGCGGTTCCAGAGCGCACTTGATACGTGTTTGGGAGTTAAGACCAAAAACTCATCGTTTTCGCATTGAGGGCCGTTTTCATGAGCTACTGCCCTTGGTTTTGGGGTTCTAGGGCGATTTACAACGACCATAAGACCCGATAAATGTTTTTGAGTTAAGACAAAAAACTCGTCACTTTAGTGTTTTATGGCCATTTTCATGAGCTATTGCCCACAACTTTAGGGTTCCAGGGTGATTTACAACGATCGTGACAACTAATACATGTTTGCGATATATGACCAAAATCTCATTGTTTTCATGATTTATGGTCGTTTTCATGAGCTATTGCACACAGTTTTGGGGTTTTAGGGCGATATACGATGAACGGTAAGACCCAAATGTTTTTGATCGATATGAGCAAAAACTCGCCATTTTCGTGTTTTATGGCTGTTTTGATGAGCTAATACCCACAATTTTGGGGTTCTAGGGCGATTTCCAATGATCGTAAAAACCTGATATATGACCAAAAACTTGTTTACGCATTTTATGGCCGTTTTGATGAGCTATTGTCCACACTTTTGGGGTTCCAGGGCGATTTACAAGGACCGCAAGACCCGATACATGTTTGGGAGATATGACCAAAAAATCGTCCTTTTCATGCTTTATGGCCATTTTCATGAACTATTGCCCACATACTTGTTGTTTCAGGGCGATTTACAACGATAACGAGACCCTATAAAAGTTTGAGAGATATGACCAAAAACTCATTGTTTTCGCGTTTTATGACCGTTTTCATGAGCTATTGCCCACAGATTTGGGCCTCCAAGATGATTTACAACGATAGTGAGACCCGGTAAATGTTTAGGACATTTCACCAAAAACATGTGGTTTCCGTGTTTTAAGGTTGTTTTGATGAGCTATTGCGCAGTTTTGGGGTTCTAGAGTGCACTTGATACATGTTTGGGAGTTAAGACCAAAAGCTCATCGTTTTTCCCATTTAGGGCCGTTTTCATGAGCTATTGCCCTTGGTTTTGGGGTTCTAAGGCGATTTACAACAACCATAAGACCCGATAAATGTTTTTGAGCTATGACAAAAAACTCGTCATTTTAGTGTTATATCGCTGTTTTTATGAGCTATTGCCCACAACTTTGGGGTTCAAGGGTGATTTACAACGATCATGACAACCGAAACATGTTTGCGATATATGACCAAAATCTCGTTGTTTTCACGATTTATGGTCGTTTTCATGAGCTATTGCCCACAGTTTTGGGGATTTAGGGCGATATACGATGAACGTAAGACCCAAATGTTTTTGATCGATATGAGCAAAAACTCGCCATTTTCGTGCTTTATGGGTGTTTTCATTAGCTAATACCCATAGTTTTTTTGTTCTAGGTCGATTTCCAATGACCGTAAAAACCTGATATATGTTTGATATCTATGACCAAAAACTTGTCGTTTTCGCATTGTATGGCCGTTTTCTTGAGCTATTGCCCACACTTTTGGGGTTCCACGGCGATTTACTAGGACCGCAAGACCCAATACATGTTTGAGAGATATGACCAAAAAAATCGTCCTTTTCATGCTTTATGGCCATTTTCATGAACTATTGAGCACGAACTTTGGGTTTCAAGGCGATTTACAACGATAGCAAGACCCTATATAAGTTTGAGAGATATGACCAAAACCTCGTCGTTTTCGCGTTTTATAGCCGTTTTCATGAGCTATTGTCCATAGATTTGGGGCTCCAAGATGATTTACAACGATAGTGAGACCCGGTAAATGTTTAAGACATTTCACCAAAAACATGTCGTTTCCGTGTTTTAAGGCTGTTTTCATGAGCTATTGCCCGCGGTTTTGGGAGTTAAGACCAAAAACTCATCGTTTTCGCATTGAGGGCTGTTTTCATGAGTTATTGCCCTTGGTTTTGGGGTTCTAGGGCGATTTACAACGACCATAAGACCCGATAAACGTTTTGAGTTAAGACAAAAAACTCGTCACTTTAGTTTTTATGGCCGTTTTCATGAGCTATTACCCACAACTTTAGGGTTCCAGGGTGATTTAGAACGATCGTGACAACCGATACATGTTTGCGATATATGACCAAAAACTCGTTGTTTCCATGGTTATGGTCATTTTCATGAGCTATTACCCACAGTTTTGGGGTTTTAGGGCGATATACGATGAATGTAAGACCCAAATGTTTTTGATCGATATGAGCAAAAACTCGCCATTTTCATGTTTTATGGGTGTTTTCATGAGCTAATACCCACAATTTTGGGGTTCTAGGGCGATTTCCAATGACCGTAAAAACCTGATATATGACAAAAAACTTGTTGTTTTTGCATTTTATGGCCGTTTTCATGAGCTATTGTCCACACTTTTGGGTTTCCAGGGCGATTTACAAGGACCGCAAGACCCGATACATGTTTGGGAGATATGACCAAAAAATCATCCTTTTCATGCTTTATGGACATTTTCATGAACTATTGCCCACATACTTGTTGTTTCAGGGCGATTTACAACGATAACGAGACCCTATAAAAGTTTGAGAGATATGACCAAAAACTCATTGTTTTCGCGTTTTATGGCCGTTTGCATGAGCTATTGCCCACAGATTTGGGCCTCCAAGATGATTTACAACGATAGTGAGACCCGGTAAATGTTTAAGACATTTTACCAAAAACATGTGGTTTCCGTGTTTTAAGGTTGTTTTGATGAGCTATTGCGCAATTTTGGGGTTCTAGAGCGCACTTGATACATGTTTGGGAGTTAAGACCAAAAGCTCATCGTTTTCCCAGTTAGGGCCGTTTTCATGAGCTATTGCCCACACTTTTGGGGTTCTAGGGCGAATTACAACGACCATAAGACCCGATAAATGTTTTTGAGGTATGACAAAAAACTCGTCATTTTAGTGTTATATGGCTGTTTTCATGAGCTATTGCCCACAACTTTGGGGTTCAAGGGTGATTTACAATGATCATGACAACCCAAACATGTTTGCGATATATGACCAAAATCTCGTTGTTTTCACGATTTATGGTTGTTTTCATGAGCTTTTGCCCATAGTTTTGGTGTTTTAGGGCGATATACGATGAACGTAAGACCCAAATGTTTTTGATCGATATGAGAAAAAACTCGCCATTTTCGTGCTTTATGGGTGTTTTCATTAGCTAATACCCATAGTTTTTTTGTTCTAGGTCGATTTCCAATGACCGTAAAAACCTGATATATGTTTGACCAAAAACTTGTCGTTTTCGCATTGTATGGCCGTTTTCTTGAGCTATTGCCCACAATTTTGGGGTTCCACGGCGATTTACTAGGACAGCAAGAACCAATACATGTTTGAGAGATATGACCAAAAAAATCGTCCTTTTGATGCTTTATGGCCATTTTCATGAACTATTGAGCACACACTTTGGGTTTCAAGGCGATTTACAACGATAGCGAGACCCTATATAAGTTCGAGAGATATGACAAAAAACTCGTCGTTTTCGCGTTTTATAGCCGTTTTCATGAGCTATTGTCCATAGATTTGGGGCTCCAAGACGATTTACAACGATAGTGAGACCCGGTAAATGTTTAAGACATTTCACCAAAAACAAGTCGTTTCGGTGTTTTAAGGCTGTTTTCATGAGCTATTGCCCGCGGTTTTGGGGTTCGAGAGCGCACTTGATACATGTTTGGGAGTTAAGACCAAAAGTCATCGTTTTCGCATTGAGGGCCGTTTTCATGAGATATTGCCCTTGGTTTTGGGGTTCTAGGGCGATTAACAACGACCATGAGACCCGATAAATGTTTTTGAGTTATGACAAAAAACTCGTCATTTTAGAGTTATATGGCCGTTTTCATGAGCTATTGCCCACAACATTAGGGTTCTAGGGTGATTTACAACGATCGTGACAACCGATACATGTTTGCGATATATGACCAAAATCTCGTTGTTTTCACGATTTATCGTCGTTTTCATGAGCTATTGCCCACAGTTTTGGGGTTTTAGGGTGATATACGATGAACGTTAGACCCAAATGTTTTTGATCGATATGAGCAAAAACTCGCCATTTTCGTGTTTTATGGGTGTTTTCATGAGCTAATACCCACAATTTTGGGGTTCTAGGGCGATTTCCAATCACCGTAAAAATATGATATGACCAAAAACTTGTCGTTTTCGCATTTTATGGCCGTTTTCATGAGCTATTGCCCACACTTCTGGGGTTCCAGGGCGATTTACAAGGACCCGCAAGACCCGATACATGTTTGAGAGATATGACCAAAAAATCGTCCTTTTCATGCTTTATGGCCATTTTCATGAACTATTTCCCACATACCTGTTGTTTTAGGGTGATTTACAACGATAGCGAGACCCTATAAAAGTTTGAGAGATATGACCAAAAACTCATTGTTTTCGCGTTTTATGGCCATTTTCATTAGCTATTGCCCACGGATTTGGGCCTCCAAGACGATTTACAACGATAGTGAGACCCGGTAAATGTTTAGGACATTTCACCAAAAACATGTGGTTTCCGTGTTTTAAGGTTGTTTTGATGAGCTATTGCGCAGTTTTGGGGTTCTAGAGCGCACTTGATACATGTTTGGGAGTTAAGACCAAAAGCTCATCGTTTTCCCATTTAGGGCCGTTTTCAAGAGGTATTGCCCTTGGTTTTGGGGTTCTAAGGCGATTTACAACGATCATAAGACCCGCTAAATATTTTTGAGCTATGACAAAAAACTCGTCATTTTAGTGTTATATGACTGTTTTCATGAGCTATTGCCCACAACTTTGGGGTTCAAGGGTGATTTACAACGAAATCTCGTTGTTTTCACGATTGATGGTCGTTTTCATGAGCTATTGCTCACAGTTTTGGGGTTTTAGGGCGATATACGATGAACGAAAGACCCAAATGTTTTTGATCGATATGAGAAAAAACTCGCCATTTTCGTGCTTTATGGGTGTTTTCATTAGCTAATACCCATAGTTTTTTTGTTCTACGTCGATTTCCAATGACCGTAAAAACCTGATATATGTTTGATATGTATGACCAAAAACTTGTCGTTTTCGCATTTTACGGCCGTTTTCATGAGCTATTGCCCACACTTTTGAGGTTCCAGGGCGATTTACAAGGACCGCAAGACCCGATACTTGTTTGAGAGATATGACCAAAAAATCGTCCTTTTCATGCTTTATGGCCATTTTCTTGAACTATTGCCCACAGACTTTGGGTTTCAGGGCGATACAACGATAGCGAGACCCTATAAAAGTTTGAGAGATATGACCAAAAACTCGTCGCTTTCACATTTTATAGCCGTTTTCATGAGCTATTGCCCACAGATTTTTGACTCCAGGACGATTTACAATGATAGTGAGACCTGGTAAATGCTTAAGACATTTCACCAAAAAACATGTAGTTTCCGTGTTTTAAGGCCGTTTTCATGGGCTATTTCCCGCGGTTTTGCGGTTCCAAAGCGCACTTGATACGTGTTTGGGAGTTAAGACCAAAAACTCATCGTTTTCGCATTGAGGGCCGTTTTCATGAGCTATTGCCCTTGGTTTTGGGGTTCTAGGGCGATTTACAACGACCATAAGACCCGATAAATGTTTTTGAGTTAAGACAAAAAACTCGTCACTTTAGTGTTTTATGGCCGTTTTCATGAGCTATTGCCCACAACTTTAGGGTTCCAGGGTGATTTACAACGATCGTGACAGCCGATACATGTTTGCGATATATGACCAAAATCTCGTTGTTTTCACGATTTATCGTCGTTTTCATGAGCTATTGCCCACAGTTTTGGGGTTTTAGGGCGATTTCCAATGACCGTAAAAACCTGATATATGACCAAAAACTTGTCGTTTTTGCATTTTATGGCCGTTTTCATGAGCTATTTCCCACACTTTTGGGGTTCCAGGGCGATTTACAAGGACCGCAAGACCCGATACATGTTTGGGAGATATGACCAAAAAATCGTCCTTTTCATGCTTTATGGCCATTTTCATGAACTATTGCCCACATACTTGTTGTTTCAGGGCGATTTACAACGATAACGAGACCCTATAAAAGTTTGAGAGATATGACCAAAAACTCGTTGTTTTCGCGTTTTATGGCCGTTTTCATGAGCTATTGCCCACAGATTTGGGCCTCCAAGATGATTTACAACGATAGTGAGACCTGGTAAATGTTTAGGACATTTCACCAAAAACATGTGGTTTCCGTGTTTTAAGGTTGTTTTGATGAGCTATTGCGCAGTTTTGGGGTTCTAGAGCGCACTTGATACATGTTTGGGAGTTAAGACCAAAAGCTCATCGTTTTCCCATTTAGGGCCGTTTTCATGAGCTATTGCCCTTGGTTTTGCGGTTCTAAGGCGATTTAGAACGACCATAACACCCGATAAATGTTTTTGAGCTATGACAAAAAACTCGTTATTTTAGTGTTATGTGGCTGTTTTCATGAGCTATTGCCCACAACTTTGGGGTTCAAGGGTGATTTACAACGATCATGACAACCGAAACATGTTTGCGATATATGACCAAAATCTCGTTGTTTTCACGATTTATGGTTGTTTTCATGAGCTTTTGCCAACAGTTTTGGGGTTTTAGGGCGATATACGATGAACGTAAGACCCAAATGTTTTTGATCGATATGAGAAAAAACTCGCCATTTTCGTGCTTTATGGGTGTTTTCATTAGCTAATACCCATAGTTTTTTTGTTCTAGGTCGATTTCCAATGACCGTAAAAACCTGATATATGTTTGATATGTATGACCAAAAACTTGTCGTTTTCGCATTGTATGGCCGTTTTCTTGAGCTATTGCCCACACTTTTGGGGTTCCACGGCGATTTACTAGGACAGCAAGAACCAATACATGTTTGAGAGATATGACCAAAAAATCATCCTTTTGATGCTTTATGGCCATTTTCATGAACTATTGAGCACACACTTTGGGTTTCAAGGCGATTTACAACGATAGCGAGACCCTATATAAGTTTGAGAGATATGACCAAAAACTCGTCGTTTTCGCGTTTTATAGCCGTTTTCATGAGCTATTGTCCATAGATTTGGGGCTCCAAGACGATTTACAACGATAGTGACACCTGGTAAATGTTTAAGACATTTCACCAAAAACATGTCGTTTCCGTGTTTTAAGGCTGTTTTCATGAGCTATTGCCCGCGGTTTTGGGGTTCGAGAGCGCACTTGATACATGTTTGGGAGTTAAGACCAAAAACTCATCGTTTTCGCATTGAGGGCCGTTTTCATG
Organism: Avena eriantha; assembly: GCA_910589775.1. Classification (NCBI taxonomy): domain Eukaryota; kingdom Viridiplantae; phylum Streptophyta; class Magnoliopsida; order Poales; family Poaceae; genus Avena; species Avena eriantha. The sequence continues at coordinate 70,889,374 of OU342744.1, read as the reverse complement.
TGCTATTGCCCTTGGTTTTGGGGTTCTAGGGCGATTTACAACGACCATGAGACCCGATAAATGTTTTTGAGTTATGACAAAAAACTCGTCATTTTAGAGTTATATGGCCGATTTCATGAGCTATTGCCCACAACTTTGGGGTTCTAGGGTGATTTACAACGATCGTGACAGCCGATACATGTTTGCGATATATGACCAAAATCTCGTTGTTTTCACGATTTATCGTCGTTTTCATGAGCTATTGCCCACAGTTTTGGGGTTTTAGGGTGATATACGATGAACGTTAGACCCAAATGTTTTTGATCGATATGAGCAAAAACTCGCCATTTTCGTGTTTTATGGGTGTTTTCATGAGCTAATACCCACAATTTTGGGGTTCTAGGGCGATTTCCAATGACCGTAAAAATCTGATATGACCATAAACTTGTCGTTTTCGCATTTTATGGCCGTTTTCATGAGCTATTGCCCACACTTTTGGGTTTCCAGGGCGATTTACAAGGACCGCAAGACCCGATACATGTTTGGGAGATATGACCAAAAAATCGTCCTTTTCATGCTTTATGGCAATTTTCATGAACTATTGCCCACATACTTGTTGTTTCAGGGCGATTTACAACGATAACGAGACCCTATAAAAGTTTGAGAGATATGACCAAAAACTCGTTGTTTTCGCGTTTTATGGCCGTTTTCATGAGCTATTGCCCACAGATTTGGGCCTCCAAGATGATTTACAACGATAGTGAGACCTGGTAAATGTTTAGGACATTTCACCAAAAACATGTGGTTTCCGTGTTTTAATGTTGTTTTGATGAGCTATTGCGCAGTTTTGGGGTTCTAGAGCGCACTTGATACATGTTTGGGAGTTAAGACCAAAAGCTCATCGTTTCCCCATTTAGGGCCGTTTTCATGAGCTATTGCCCTTGGTTTTGCGGTTCTAAGGCGATTTAGAACGACCATAACACCCGATAAATGTTTTTGAGCTATGACAAAAAACTCGTTATTTTAGTGTTATGTGGCTGTTTTCATGAGCTATTGCCCACAACTTTGGGGTTCAAGGGTGATTGACAACGATCATGACAACCGAAACATGTTTGCGATATATGACCAAAATCTCGTTGTTTTCACGATTTATGGTTGTTTTCATGAGCTTTTGCCCACAGTTTTGGGGTTTTAGGGCGATATACGATGAACGTAAGACCCAAATGTTTTTGATCGATATGAGAAAAAACTCGCCATTTTCGTGCTTTATGGCTGTTTTCATTAGCTAATACCCATAGTTTTTTTGTTCTAGGTCGATTTCCAATGACCGTAAAAACCTGATATATGTTTGATATGTATGACCAAAAACTTGTCGTTTTCGCATTGTATGGCCGTTTTCTTGAGCTATTGCCCACACTTTTGGGGTTCCACGGCGATTTACTAGGACAGCAAGAACCAATACATGTTTGAGAGATATGACCAAAAAAATCATCCTTTTGATGCTTTATGGCCATTTTCATGAACTATTGAGCACACACTTTGGGTTTCAAGGCGATTTACAACGATAGCGAGACCCTATATAAGTTTGAGAGATATGACCAAAAACTCGTCGTTTTCGCGTTTTATAGCCGTTTTCATGGGCTATTGTCCATAGATTTGGGGCTCCAAGACGATTTACAACGATAGTGACACCTGGTAAATGTTTAAGACATTTCACCAAAAACATGTCGTTTCCGTGTTTTAAGGCTGTTTTCATGAGCTATTGCCCGCGGTTTTGGGGTTCGAGAGCGCACTTGATACATGTTTGGGAGTTAAGACCAAAAACTCATCGTTTTCGCATTGAGGGCCGTTTTCATGTGCTATTGCCCTTGGTTTTGGGGTTCTAGGGCGATTTACAACGACCATGAGACCCGATAAATGTTTTTGAGTTATGACAAAAAACTCGTCATTTTAGAGTTATATGGCCGATTTCATGAGCTATTGCCCACAACTTTAGGGTTCTAGGGTGATTTACAACGATCGTGACAGCCGATACATGTTTGCGATATATGACCAAAATCTCGTTGTTTTCACAATTTATCGTCGTTTTCATGAGCTATTGCCCACAGTTTTGGGGTTTTAGGGTGATATACGATGAACGTTAGACCCAAATGTTTTTGATCGATATGAGAAAAAACTCGCCATTTTCATGCTTTATGGGTGTTTTCATTAGCTAATACCCATAGTTTTTTTGTTCTAGGTCGATTTCCAATGACCGTAAAAACCTGATATATGTTTGATATGTATGACCAAAAACTTGTCGTTTTCGCATTGTATGGCCGTTTTCTTGAGCTATTGCCCACACTTTTGGGGTTCCACGGCGATTTACTAGGACAGCAAGAACCAATACATGTTTGAGAGATATGACCAAAAAAATCATCCTTTTGATGCTTTATGGCCATTTTCATGAACTATTGAGCACACACTTTGGGTTTCAAGGCGATTTACAACGATAGCGAGACCCTATATAAGTTGGAGAGATATGACCAAAAACTCGTCGTTTTCGCGTTTTATAGCCGTTTTCATGGGCTATTGTCCATAGATTTGGGGCTCCAAGACGATTTACAAAGATAGTGACACCTGGTAAATGTTTAAGACATTTCACCAAAAACATGTCGTTTCCGTGTTTTAAGGCTGTTTTCATGAGCTATTGCCCGCGGTTTTGGGGTTCGAGAGCGCACTTGATACATGTTTGGGAGTTAAGACCAAAAACTCATCGTTTTCGCATTGAGGGCCGTTTTCATGAGCTATTGCCCTTGGTTTTGGGGTTCTAGGGCGATTTACAACGACCATGAGACCCGATAAATGTTTTTGAGTTATGACAAAAAACTCGTCATTTTAGAGTTATATGGCCGATTTCATGAGCTATTGCCCACAACTTTAGGGTTCTAGGGTGATTTACAACGATCGTGACAGCCGATACATGTTTGCGATATATGACCAAAATCTCGTTGTTTTCACAATTTATCGTCGTTTTCATGAGCTATTGCCCACAGTTTTGGGGTTTTAGGGTGATATATGATGAACGTTAGACCCAAATGTTTTTGATCGATATGGGAAAAAACACACCATTTTCGTGCTTTATGGGTGTTTTCATGAGCTAATACCCACAATTTTGGGGTTCTAGGGCGATTTCCAATGACCGTAAAAATCTGATATGACCATAAACTTGTCGTTTTCGCATTTTATGGCCGTTTTCATGAGCTATTGCCCACACTTTTGGGTTTCCAGGGCGATTTACAAGGACCGCAAGACCCGATACATGTTTGGGAGATATGACCAAAAAATCGTCCTTTTCATGCTTTATGGCAATTTTCATGAACTATTGCCCACATACTTGTTGTTTCAGGGCGATTTACAACGATAACGAGACCCTACAAAAGTTTGAGAGATATGACCAAAAACTCATTGTTTTCGCGTTTTATGGCCGTTTTCATGAGCTATTGCCCACATAACTGGGCCTCCAAGATGATTTACAACGATAGTGAGACCCGGTAAATGTTTAGGACATTTCACCAAAAACATGTTGTTTCCGTGTTTTAAGGTTGTTTTGATGAGCTATTGCGCAGTTTTGGGGTTCTAGAGCGCACTTGATACATGTTTGGGAGTTAAGACCAAAAGCTCATCGTTTTCCCATTTAGGGCCGTTTTCATGAGCTATTGCCCTTCGTTTTGCGGTTCTAAGGCGATTTAGAACGACCATAACACCCGATAAATGTTTTTGAGCTATGACAAAAAACTCGTCATTTTAGTGTTATATGGCTGTTTTCATGAGCTATTGCCCACAACTTTGGGGTTCAAGGGTGATTTACAACGATCATGACAACCGAAACATGTTTGCGATATATGACCAAAATCTCGTTGTTTTCACGATTTATGGTTGTTTTCATGAGCTTTTGCCCACAGTTTTGGGGTTTTAGGGCGATATACGATGAACGTAAGACCCAAATGTTTTTGATCGATATGAGAAAAAACTCGCCATTTTCATGCTTTATGGGTGTTTTCATTAGCTAATACCCATAGTTTTTTTGTTCTAGGTCGATTTCCAATGACCGTAAAAACCTGATATATGTTTGATATGTATGACCAAAAACTTGTCGTTTTCGCATTGTATGGCCGTTTTCTTGAGCTATTGCCCACACTTTTGGGGTTCCACGGCGATTTACTAGGACAGCAAGAACCAATACATGTTTGAGAGATATGACCAAAAAAATCATCCTTTTGATGCTTTATGGCCATTTTCATGAACTATTGAGCACACACTTTGGGTTTCAAGGCGATTTACAACGATAGCGAGACCCTATATAAGTTGGAGAGATATGACCAAAAACTCGTCGTTTTCGCGTTTTATAGCCGTTTTCATGGGCTATTGTCCATAGATTTGGGGCTCCAAGACGATTTACAAAGATAGTGACACCTGGTAAATGTTTAAGACATTTCACCAAAAACATGTCGTTTCCGTGTTTTAAGGCTGTTTTCATGAGCTATTGCCCGCGGTTTTGGGGTTCGAGAGCGCACTTGATACATGTTTGGGAGTTAAGACCAAAAACTCATCGTTTTCGCATTGAGGGCCGTTTTCATGAGCTATTGCCCTTGGTTTTGGGGTTCTAGGGCGATTTACAACGACCATGAGACCCGATAAATGTTTTGAGTTATGACAAAAAACTCGTCATTTTAGAGTTATATGGCCGATTTCATGAGCTATTGCCCACAACTTTAGGGTTCTAGGGTGATTTACACCGATCGTGACAGCCGATACATGTTTGCGATATATGACCAAAATCTCGTTGTTTTCACAATTTATCGTCGTTTTCATGAGCTATTGCCCACAGTTTTGGGGTTTTAGGGTGATATACGATGAACGTTAGACCCAAATGTTTTTGATCGATATGAGAAAAAACTCGCCATTTTCATGCTTTATGGGTGTTTTCATTAGCTAATACCCATAGTTTTTTTGTTCTAGGTCGATTTCCAATGACCGTAAAAACCTGATATATGTTTGATATGTATGACCAAAAACTTGTCGTTTTCGCATTGTATGGCCGTTTTCTTGAGCTATTGCCCACACTTTTGGGGTTCCACGGCGATTTACTAGGACAGCAAGAACCAATACATGTTTGAGAGATATGACCAAAAAAATCATCCTTTTGATGCTTTATGGCCATTTTCATGAACTATTGAGCACACACTTTGGGTTTCAAGGCGATTTACAACGATAGCGAGACCCTATATAAGTTGGAGAGATATGACCAAAAACTCGTCGTTTTCGCGTTTTATAGCCGTTTTCATGGGCTATTGTCCATAGATTTGGGGCTCCAAGACGATTTACAAAGATAGTGACACCTGGTAAATGTTTAAGACATTTCACCAAAAACATGTCGTTTCCGTGTTTTAAGGCTGTTTTCATGAGCTATTGCCCGCGGTTTTGGGGTTCGAGAGCGCACTTGATACATGTTTGGGAGTTAAGACCAAAAACTCATCGTTTTCGCATTGAGGGCCGTTTTCATGAGCTATTGCCCTTGGTTTTGGGGTTCTAGGGCGATTTACAACGACCATGAGACCCGATAAATGTTTTTGAGTTATGACAAAAACTCGTCATTTTAGAGTTATATGGCCGATTTCATGAGCTATTGCCCACAACTTTAGGGTTCTAGGGTGATTTACACCGATCGTGACAGCCGATACATGTTTGCGATATATGACCAAAATCTCGTTGTTTTCACAATTTATCGTCGTTTTCATGAGCTATTGCCCACAGTTTTGGGGTTTTAGGGTGATATACGATGAACGTTAGACCCAAATGTTTTTGATCGATATGAGAAAAAACTCGCCATTTTCATGCTTTATGGGTGTTTTCATTAGCTAATACCCATAGTTTTTTTGTTCTAGGTCGATTTCCAATGACCGTAAAAACCTGATATATGTTTGATATGTATGACCAAAAACTTGTCGTTTTCGCATTGTATGGCCGTTTTCTTGAGCTATTGCCCACACTTTTGGGGTTCCACGGCGATTTACTAGGACAGCAAGAACCAATACATGTTTGAGAGATATGACCAAAAAAATCATCCTTTTGATGCTTTATGGCCATTTTCATGAACTATTGAGCACACACTTTGGGTTTCAAGGCGATTTACAACGATAGCGAGACCCTATATAAGTTGGAGAGATATGACCAAAAACTCGTCGTTTTCGCGTTTTATAGCCGTTTTCATGGGCTATTGTCCATAGATTTGGGGCTCCAAGACGATTTACAAAGATAGTGACACCTGGTAAATGTTTAAGACATTTCACCAAAAACATGTCGTTTCCGTGTTTTAAGGCTGTTTTCATGAGCTATTGCCCGCGGTTTTGGGGTTCGAGAGCGCACTTGATACATGTTTGGGAGTTAAGACCAAAAACTCATCGTTTTCGCATTGAGGGCCGTTTTCATGAGCTATTGCCCTTGGTTTTGGGGTTCTAGGGCGATTTACAACGACCATGAGACCCGATAAATGTTTTTGAGTTATGACAAAAAACTCGTCATTTTAGAGTTATATGGCCGATTTCATGAGCTATTGCCCACAACTTTAGGGTTCTAGGGTGATTTACAACGATCGTGACAGCCGATACATGTTTGCGATATATGACCAAAATCTCGTTGTTTTCACAATTTATCGTCGTTTTCATGAGCTATTGCCCACAGTTTTGGGGTTTTAGGGTGATATATGATGAACGTTAGACCCAAATGTTTTTGATCGATATGAGAAAAAACACACCATTTTCGTGCTTTATGGGTGTTTTCATGAGCTAATACCCACAATTTTGGGGTTCTAGGGCGATTTCCAATGACCGTAAAAATCTGATATGACCATAAACTTGTCGTTTTCGCATTTTATGGCCGTTTTCATGAGCTATTGCCCACACTTTTGGGTTTCCAGGGCGATTTACAAGGACCGCAAGACCCGATACATGTTTGGGAGATATGACCAAAAAATCGTCCTTTTCATGCTTTATGGCAATTTTCATGAACTATTGCCCACATACTTGTTGTTTCAGGGCGATTTACAACGATAACGAGACCCTACAAAAGTTTGAGAGATATGACCAAAAACTCATTGTTTTCGCGTTTTATGGCCGTTTTCATGAGCTATTGCCCACATAACTGGGCCTCCAAGATGATTTACAACGATAGTGAGACCCGGTAAATGTTTAGGACATTTCACCAAAACATGTTGTTTCCGTGTTTTAAGGTTGTTTTGATGAGCTATTGCGCAGTTTTGGGGTTCTAGAGCGCACTTGATACATGTTTGGGAGTTAAGACCAAAAGCTCATCGTTTTCCCATTTAGGGCCGTTTTCATGAGCTATTGCCCTTCGTTTTGCGGTTCTAAGGCGATTTAGAACGACCATAACACCCGATAAATGTTTTTGAGCTATGACAAAAAACTCGTCATTTTAGTGTTATATGGCTGTTTTCATGAGCTATTGCCCACAACTTTGGGGTTCAAGGGTGATTTACAACGATCATGACAACCGAAACATGTTTGCGATATATGACCAAAATCTCGTTGTTTTCACGATTTATGGTCGTTTTCATGAGCTATTGCCCACAGTTTTGGGGTTTTAGGGCGATATACGATGAACGTAAGACCCAAATGTTTTTGATCGATATGAGAAAAAACTCGCCATTTTCATGCTTTATGGGTGTTTTCATTAGCTAATACCCATAGTTTTTTGTTCTAGGTCGATTTCCAATGACCGTAAAAACCTGATATATGTTTGATATGTATGACCAAAAACTTGTCGTTTTCGCATTGTATGGCCGTTTTCATGAGCTATTGCCCACACTTTTGGGGTTCCACGGCGATTTACTAGGACAGCAAGAACCTAGTACATGTTTGAGAGATACGACCAAAAACATCGTCCTTTTGATGCTTTATGGCCATTTTCATGAACTATTGAGCACACACTTTGGGTTTCAAGGCGATTTACAACGATAGCGAGACCCTATATAAGTTTGAGAGATATGACCAAAACTCGTCGTTTTCGCGTTTTATAGCCGTTTTCATGAGCTATTGTCCATAGATTTGGGGCTCCAAGCCGATTTACAACGATAGTGAGACCCGGTAAATGTGTAAGACATTTCACCAAAAACATGTCGTTTCCGTGTTTTAAGGCTGTTTTCATGAGCTATTGCCCGCGGTTTTGGGGTTCGAGAGCGCACTTGATACATGTTTGGGAGTTAAGACCAAAAACTCATCGTTTTCGCATTGAGGGCCGTTTTCATGAGCTATTGCCCTTGGTTTTGGGGTTCTAGGGCGATTTACAACGACCTATGAGACCCGATAAATGTTTTTGAGTTATGACAAAAAACTCGTCATTTTAGAGTTATATGGCCGTTTTCATGAGCTATTGCCCACAACTTTAGGGTTCTAGGGTGATTTACAACGATCGTGACAACCGATACATGTTTGCGATATATGACCAAAATCTTGTTGTTTTCACGATTCATGGTCGTTTTCATGAGCTATTGCCCACAGTTTTGGGGTTTTAGGGTGATATACGATGAACGTTAGACCCAAATGTTTTTGATCGATATGAGCAAAAAACTCGCCATTTTCGTGTTTTATGGGTGTTTTCATGAGCTAATACCCACAATTTTGGGTTCTAGGGCGATTTCCAATGACCGTAAAAATCTGATATGACCAAAAACTTGTCGTTTTTGCATTTTATGGCCGTTTTCATGAGCTATTGCCCACACTTCTGGGGTTCCAGGGCGATTTACAAGGACTGCAAGACCCGATACATGTTTGAGAGATATGACCAAAAAATCGTCCTTTTCATGTTTTATGGCCATTTTCATGAACTATTGCCCACGGACTTTGGGTTTCATGGCGATTTACAAGAATAGCGAGATCCGATAAAAGTTTGAGAGATATGACCAAAAACTCGCCGCTTTCGCATTTTATTGCCGGTTTTCATGAGCTATTGCCCACAGATTTTGACTCCAAGACGATTTACAACGATAGTGAGACCTGGTAAATGTTTAAGACATTTCACCAAAAAACATGTCGTTTCCGTTTTTTAAGGCCGTTTTCATGAGCTATTGCCCGCGGTTTTGCGGTTCCAGAGTGCACTTGATACATGTTTGGGAGTTAAGACCAAAAACTCATCGTTTTCGCATTGCGGGCCGCTTTCATGAGCTATTGCCTTTGGTTTTGGGGTTCTAGGGCGATTTACAACGACCATAAGACCCGAGAAATGTTTTTGAGTTAAGACAAAAAACTCGTCAATTTAGTGTTTTATGGCCGTTTTCATGTGCTATTACCCACAACTTTAGGGTTCCAGGGTGATTTACAACGATCGTGACAACCGATACATGTTTGCGATATATGACGAAAATGTCGTTGTTTTCACGATTTATGGTCGTTTTCATGAGCTACTGCCCATAGTTTTGGGGTTTTAGGGCGATATACGATGAACGTAAGACCCAAATGCTTTTGATCGATATGAGAAAAAACATCACCATTTTCGTGCTTTTATGGGTGCTTTTCATGAGCTAATACCCACAAGTTTTGTGGTTCTAGGGCGATTTCCAATGACCGTAAAAACCTGATTGATATATGACCAAAACTTGTCGTTTTCAATTGTATGGCCGTTTTCATGAGCTATTGCCCAACTTTTCGGGGTTCTAGGGCGATTTACAAGGACCGCAAGACCCGATACATGTTTGAGAGATATGACCAAAAAATCGTCCTTTTCATGCTTTATGGCCATTTTCATGAACTATTGAGCCACAGACTTTGGGTTTCAAGGGCGATTTAGAACGATAGCGAGACCCTATAAAGTTTGAGAGATATGACCAAAAACTCGTCGCTTTCGCATTTTATGGCCGTTTTCATGAGCTATTGCCCACAGATTTGGGCTCCAAGACTGATTTACAACGATAGTGAGACCCGGTAAATGTTTAGGACATTTCACCAAAAACATGTGGTTTCCGTGTTTTAAGGCTGTTTTCATGAGCTATTGCCGCAGGTTTTGGGGTTCTAGAGCGCTACTTGATACATGTTTGGGAGTTAAGACCAAAAGCTCATCGTTTTCGCATTTAGGCCGTTTTCATGAGCTATTGCCCTTGGTTTTGGGGTTCTAAGGCGATTTACAACGACCATAAGACCCTGATAAATGTTTTTGAGCTTATGACAAAAAACTCGTCATTTTAGAGTTATATGGTCATGTTTCATGAGCTATTGCCCACAACTTTAGGGTTCAGGGTGATTTACAACGATCTGACAACCGATACATGTTTGCGATATATGACCAAAATCTCGTTGTTTTCACGATTTATGGTCGTTTTCATGAGCTATTGCCCACAGTTTTGGGTTTTAGGGCGATATACGATGAACGTAAGACCCAAATGTTTTTGATCGATATGAGAAAAAACTCGCCATTTTCGTGCTTTATGGGTGTTTTCGTGAGCTAATACCCATAGTTTTGTGGTTCTAGGTCGATTTCCAATGACCGTAAAACCTGATATATGTTTGATATATGACCAAAAACTTGTCGTTTTTGCATTGTATGGCCGTTTTCATGAGCTATTTGCCCACACTTTTGGGGTTCCAGGGCGATTTACTAGGACCGCAAGACCCAATACATGTTTGGAGATATGACCAAAAATCGTCCTTTTCATGCTTTATGGCCATTTTCATGAACTATTGCCCACATACTTGTTGTTTCAGGGCAATTTACAACGATAGCGAGACCCTATATAAGTTTGAGAGATATAACCAAAAACTCATTCGTTTTCGCGTTTTATAGGCCGTTTTCATGAGCTATTGCCCACAGATTTGGGCCTCCAAGACTGATTTACAACGATAGTGAGACCCGGTAAATTTTTAAGACATTTCACCAAAAACATGTGGTTTCAATGTTTTAAGGTTGTTTTGATGAGCTATTGCGCAGTTTTGGGGTTCAGAGCACACTTGATACATGTTTGGGAGTTAAGACCAAAAGCTCATCGTTTTCCCATTTAGGGCCGTTTTCATGAGCTATTGCCCTTGGTTTTAGGGTTCTAAGGCGATTTACAACGACCATAAGACCCGATAAATGTTTTTGAGTTATGACAAAAACTCGTCATTTTAGGTGTTCTATGGCTGTTTTCATGAGCTATTGCCCACAACTTTGGGGTTCAAGGGTGATTTACAACGATCGTGACAACCGAAACATGTTTGCGATATATGACGAAAATGTCGTTGTTTTCACGATTTATGGTCATTTTCATGAGCTACTGCCCATAGTTTTGGGGTTTTAGGGCGATATACGATGAACGTAAGACCCAAAGCTTTTGATCGATATGAGAAAAAACACACCATTTTCGTGCTTTATGGGTCTTTTCATGAGCTAATACCCACAGTTTTGTGGTTCTAGGGCGATTTCCAATGACCGTAAAAACCTGATATATGTTTGATATATATGACCAAAAACTTGTCGTTTTCAAATTGTATGGCCGTTTTCATGAGCTATTGCCCAAATTTTTCGGGTTCTAGGGCGATTTACAAGGACCGCAAGACCCAATACATGTTTGAGAGATATGACCAAAAAATCGTCCTTTTCATGCTTTATGGCCATTTTCATGAACTATTGAGCACAGACTTTGGGTTTCAAGGCGATTTAGAACGATAGCGAGACCCTATAAAAGTTTGAGAGATATGACCAAAAACTCGTCGCTTTCGCATTTTATAGCCGTTTTCATGAGCTATTGCCCACAGATTTTGGGCTCGAAGACGATTTACAACGATAGTGAGACCCGGTAAATGTTTAAGACATTTCACCAAAAACATGTCGTTTCCGTGTTTTAAGGCCATTTTCACGAGCTATTGCCCGCGGTTTTGGGGTTCCAGAGCGCACTTGATACATGTTTGGGAGTTAAGACCAAAAACTCATCATTTTCGCATTGAGGGCCGTTTTCATGAGCTATTGCCCTTGGTTTTGGGGTTCTAGGGCGATTTACAACGACCATGAGACCTGATAAATGTTTTTGAGTTATGACAAAAAACTCGTCATTTTAGAGTTATATGGTCATTTTCATGAGCTATTGCCCACAACTTTAGGGTTCCAGGGTGATTTACAACGATCGTGACAACCGATACATGTTTGCGATATATGACCAAAAACTCGTTGTTTTCACGATTTATGGTCGTTTTCATGAGCTATTGCCCACAGTTTTGGGTTTTAGGGCGATATACGATGAACGTAAGACCCAAATGTTTTTGATCGATATGAGCAAAAACTCGCCATTTTCGTGTTTTATGGGTGTTTTCATGAGCTAATACCCACAATTTTGGGGTTCTAGGGCGATTTCCAATGACCGTAAAAACCTGATATATGACCAAAAACTTGTCGTTTTTGCATTTTATGGCCGTTTTCATGAGCTATTTCCCACACTTTTGGGGTTCCAGGGCGATTTACAAGGACCGCAAGACCCGATACATGTTTGGGAGATATGACCAAAAATCGTCCTTTTCATGCTTTATGGCCATTTTCATGAACTATTGCCCACATACTTGTTGTTTCAGGGCAATTTACAACGATAGCGAGACCCTATATAAGTTTGAGAGATATAACCAAAAACTCATTGTTTTCGCGTTTTATGGCCGTTTTCATGAGCTATTGCCCACAGATTTGGGCCTCCAAGATGATTTACAACGATAGTGAGACCCGATAAATTTTTAAGACATTTCACCAAAAACATGTGGTTTCAATGTTTTAAGGTTGTTTTGATGAGCTATTGCGCAGTTTTGGGGTTCCAGAGCACACTTGATACATGTTTGGGAGTTAAGACCAAAAGCTCATCGTTTTCCCATTTAGGGCCGTTTTCATGAGCTATTGCCCTTGGTTTTAGGGTTCTAAGGCGATTTACAACGACCATAAGACCCGATAAATGTTTTTGAGTTATGACAAAAACTCGTCATTTTAGGTGTTCTATGGCTGTTTTCATGAGCTATTGCCCACAACTTTGGGGTTCAAGGGTGATTTACAACGATCGTGACAACCGAAACATGTTTGCGATATATGACGAAAATGTCGTTGTTTTCACGATTTATGGTCATTTTCATGAGCTACTGCCCATAGTTTTGGGGTTTTAGGGCGATATACGATGAACGTAAGACCCAAAAGCTTTTGATCGATATGAGAAAAAACACACCATTTTCGTGCTTTATGGGTCTTTTCATGAGCTAATACCCACAGTTTTGTGGTTCTAGGGCGATTTCCAATGACCGTAAAAACCTGATATATGTTTGATATATATGACCAAAAACTTGTCGTTTTCAAATTGTATGGCCGTTTTCATGAGCTATTGCCCAAATTTTTCGGGTTCTAGGGCGATTTACAAGGACCGCAAGACCCAATACATGTTTGAGAGATATGACCAAAAAATCGTCCTTTTCATGCTTTATGGCCATTTTCATGAACTATTGAGCACAGACTTTGGGTTTCAAGGCGATTTAGAACGATAGCGAGACCCTATAAAAGTTTGAGAGATATGACCAAAAACTCGTCGCTTTCGCATTTTATAGCCGTTTTCATGAGCTATTGCCCACAGATTTTGGGCTCGAAGACGATTTACAACGATAGTGAGACCCGGTAAATGTTTAAGACATTTCACCAAAAACATGTCGTTTCCGTGTTTTAAGGCCATTTTCACGAGCTATTGCCCGCGGTTTTGGGGTTCCAGAGCGCACTTGATACATGTTTGGGAGTTAAGACCAAAAACTCATCATTTTCGCATTGAGGGCCGTTTTCATGAGCTATTGCCCTTGGTTTTGGGGTTCTAGGGCGATTTACAACGACCATGAGACCTGATAAATGTTTTTGAGTTATGACAAAAAACTCGTCATTTTAGAGTTATATGGTCATTTTCATGAGCTATTGCCCACAACTTTAGGGTTCCAGGGTGATTTACAACGATCGTGACAACCGATACATGTTTGCGATATATGACCAAAAACTCGTTGTTTTCACGATTTATGGTCGTTTTCATGAGCTATTGCCCACAGTTTTGGGTTTTAGGGCGATATACGATGAACGTAAGACCCAAATGTTTTTGATCGATATGAGCAAAAACTCGCCATTTTCGTGTTTTATGGGTGTTTTCATGAGCTAATACCCACAATTTTGGGGTTCTAGGGCGATTTCCAATGACCGTAAAAACCTGATATATGACCAAAAACTTGTCGTTTTTGCATTTTATGGCCGTTTTCATGAGCTATTTCCCACACTTTTGGGGTTCCAGGGCGATTTACAAGGACCGCAAGACCCGATACATGTTTGGGAGATATGACCAAAAATCGTCCTTTTCATGCTTTATGGCCATTTTCATGAACTATTGCCCACATACTTGTTGTTTCAGGGCAATTTACAACGATAGCGAGACCCTATATAAGTTTGAGAGATATAACCAAAAACTCATTGTTTTCGCGTTTTATGGCCGTTTTCATGAGCTATTGCCCACAGATTTGGGCCTCCAAGATGATTTACAACGATAGTGAGACCCGATAAATTTTTAAGACATTTCACCAAAAACATGTGGTTTCAATGTTTTAAGGTTGTTTTGATGAGCTATTGCGCAGTTTTGGGGTTCCAGAGCACACTTGATACATGTTTGGGAGTTAAGACCAAAAGCTCATCGTTTTCCCATTTAGGGCCGTTTTCATGAGCTATTGCCCTTGGTTTTAGGGTTCTAAGGCGATTTACAACGACCATAAGACCCGATAAATGGTTTTGAGTTATGACAAAAACTCGTCATTTTAGGTGTTCTATGGCTGTTTTCATGAGCTATTGCCCACAACTTTGGGGTTCAAGGGTGATTTACAACGATCGTGACAACCGAAACATGTTTGCGATATATGACGAAAATGTCGTTGTTTTCACGATTTATGGTCATTTTCATGAGCTACTGCCCATAGTTTTGGGGTTTTAGGGCGATATACGATGAACGTAAGACCCAAAAGCTTTTGATCGATATGAGAAAAAACACACCATTTTCGTGCTTTATGGGTCTTTTCATGAGCTAATACCCACAGTTTTGTGGTTCTAGGGCGATTTCCAATGACCGTAAAAACCTGATATATGTTTGATATATATGACCAAAAACTTGTCGTTTTCAAATTGTATGGCCGTTTTCATGAGCTATTGCCCAAATTTTTCGGGTTCTAGGGCGATTTACAAGGACCGCAAGACCCAATACATGTTTGAGAGATATGACCAAAAAATCGTCCTTTTCATGCTTTATGGCCATTTTCATGAACTATTGAGCACAGACTTTGGGTTTCAAGGCGATTTACAACGATAGCGAGACCCTATAAAAGTTTGAGAGATATGACCAAAAACTCGTCGCTTTCGCATTTTATAGCCGTTTTCATGAGCTATTGCCCACAGATTTTGGGCTCCAAGACGATTTACAACGATAGTGAGACCCGGTAAATGTTTAAGACATTTCACCAAAAACATGTCGTTTCCGTGTTTTAAGGCCATTTTCACGAGCTATTGCCCGCGGTTTTGGGGTTCCAGAGCGCACTTGATACATGTTTGGGAGTTAAGACCAAAAACTCATCTCTTTCGCATTGAGGGCCGTTTTCATGAGCTATTGCCCTTGGTTTTGGGGTTCTAGGGCGATTTACAACGACCATGAGACCTGATAAATGTTTTTGAGTTATGACAAAAAACTCGTCATTTTAGAGTTATATGGTCATTTTCATGAGCTATTGCCCACAACTTTAGGGTTCCAGGGTGATTTACAACGATCGTGACAACCGATACATGTTTGCGATATATGACCAAAAACTCGTTGTTTTCACGATTTATGGTCGTTTTCATGAGCTATTGCCCACAGTTTTGGGTTTTAGGGCGATATACGATGAACGTAAGACCCAAATGTTTTTGATCGATATGAGCAAAAACTCGCCATTTTCGTGTTTTATGGGTGTTTTCATGAGCTAATACCCACAATTTTGGGGTTCTAGGGCGATTTCCAATGACCGTAAAAACCTGATATATGACCAAAAACTTGTCGTTTTTGCATTTTATGGCCGTTTTCATGAGCTATTTCCCACACTTTTGGGGTTCCAGGGCGATTTACAAGGACCGCAAGACCCGATACATGTTTGGGAGATATGACCAAAAATCGTCCTTTTCATGCTTTATGGCCATTTTCATGAACTATTGCCCACATACTTGTTGTTTCAGGGCAATTTACAACGATAGCGAGACCCTATATAAGTTTGAGAGATATAACCAAAAACTCATTGTTTTCGCGTTTTATGGCCGTTTTCATGAGCTATTGCCCACAGATTTGGGCCTCCAAGATGATTTACAACGATAGTGAGACCCGATAAATTTTTAAGACATTTCACCAAAAACATGTGGTTTCAATGTTTTAAGGTTGTTTTGATGAGCTATTGCGCAGTTTTGGGGTTCCAGAGCACACTTGATACATGTTTGGGAGTTAAGACCAAAAGCTCATCGTTTTCCCATTTAGGGCCGTTTTCATGAGCTATTGCCCTTGGTTTTAGGGTTCTAAGGCGATTTACAACGACCATAAGACCCGATAAATGGTTTTGAGTTATGACAAAAACTCGTCATTTTAGGTGTTCTATGGCTGTTTTCATGAGCTATTGCCCACAACTTTGGGGTTCAAGGGTGATTTACAACGATCGTGACAACCGAAACATGTTTGCGATATATGACGAAAATGTCGTTGTTTTCACGATTTATGGTCGTTTTCATGAGCTATTATTGCCCATAGTTTTGGGGTTTTAGGGCGATATACGATGAACGTAAGACCCAAAAGCTTTTGATCGATATGAGAAAAAACACACCATTTTCGTGCTTTATGGGTGTTTTAATGAGCTAATACCCACAGTTTTGTGGTTCTAGGGCGATTTCCAATGACCGTAAAAACCTGATATATGTTTGATATATATGACCAAAAACTTGTCGTTTTCAAATTGTATGGCCATTTTCATGAGCTATTGCCCAAATTTTTCGGGTTCTAGGGCGATTTACAAGGACCGCAAGACCCAATACATGTTTGAGAGATATGACCAAAAAATCGTCCTTTTCATGCTTTATGGCCATTTTCATGAACTATTGAGCACAGACTTTGGGTTTCAAGGCGATTTACAACGATAGCGAGACCCTATAAAAGTTTGAGAGATATGACCAAAAACTCGTCGCTTTCGCATTTTATAGCCGTTTTCATGAGCTATTGCCCACAGATTTTGGGCTCCAAGACGATTTACAACGATAGTGAGACCCGGTAAATGTTTAAGACATTTCACCAAAAACATGTCGTTTCCGTGTTTTAAGGCCATTTTCACGAGCTATTGCCCGCGGTTTTGGGGTTCCAGAGCGCACTTGATACATGTTTGGGAGATATGACCAAAAACTCATCTCTTTCGCATTTTATACCCGTTTTCATGAGCTATTGCCCTTGGTTTTGGGGTTCTAGGGCGATTTACAACGACCATGAGACCTGATAAATGTTTTTGAGTTATGACAAAAAACTCGTCATTTTAGAGTTATATGGTCATTTTCATGAGCTATTGCCCACAACTTTAGGGTTCTAGGGTGATTTACAATGATCTGACAACCGATACATGTTTGCGATATATGACCAAAAACTCGTTGTTTTCACGATTTATGGTCGTTTTCATGAGCTATTGCCCACAGTTTTGGGTTTTAGGGCGATATACGATGAACGTAAGACCCAAATGTTTTTGATCGATATGAGCAAAAACTCGCCATTTTCGTGTTTTATGGGTGTTTTCATGAGCTAATACCCACAATTTTGGGGTTCTAGGGCGATTTCCAATGACCGTAAAAACCTGATATATGACCAAAAACTTGTCGTTTTTGCATTTTATGGCCGTTTTCATGAGCTATTTCCCACACTTTTGGGGTTCCAGGGCGATTTACAAGGACCGCAAGACCCGATACATGTTTGGGAGATATGACCAAAAATCGTCCTTTTCATGCTTTATGGCCATTTTCATGAACTATTGCCCACATACTTGTTGTTTCAGGGCAATTTACAACGATAGCGAGACCCTATATAAGTTTGAGAGATATAACCAAAAACTCATTGTTTTCGCGTTTTATGGCCGTTTTCATGAGCTATTGCCCACAGATTTGGGCCTCCAAGATGATTTACAACGATAGTGAGACCCGATAAATTTTTAAGACATTTCACCAAAAACATGTGGTTTCAATGTTTTAAGGTTGTTTTGATGAGCTATTGCGCAGTTTTGGGGTTCCAGAGCACACTTGATACATGTTTGGGAGTTAAGACCAAAAGCTCATCGTTTTCCCATTTAGGGCCGTTTTCATGAGCTATTGCCCTTGGTTTTAGGGTTCTAAGGCGATTTACAACGACCATAAGACCCGATAAATGGTTTTGAGTTATGACAAAAACTCGTCATTTTAGGTGTTCTATGGCTGTTTTCATGAGCTATTGCCCACAACTTTGGGGTTCAAGGGTGATTTACAACGATCGTGACAACCGAAACATGTTTGCGATATATGACGAAAATAACATTGTTTTCACGATTTATGGTCGTTTTCATGAGCTATTATTGCCCATAGTTTGGGTTTTGGCGATATACGATGAACGTAAGACCCAAATGTTTTTGATCGATATGAGCAAAAACTCGCCATTTTCGTGTTTTATGGGTGTTTTCATGAGCTAATACCCATAATTTTGGGGTTCTAGGGCGATTTCCAATGACCGTAAAAATCTGATATATGTTTGATATATATGACCAAAAACTTGTCGTTTTCGCATTGTATGGCCGTTTTCATGAGCTATTGCCCAAATTTTTGGGGTTCCAGGGCGATTTACAAGGACCGCAAGACCCAATACATGTTTGAGAGATATGACCAAAAAATCGTCCTTTTCATGCTTTATGGCCATTTTCATGAACTATTGAGCACAGACTTTGGGTTTCAAGGCGATTTACAACGATAGCGAGACCCTATAAAAGTTTGAGAGATATGACCAAAAAATCATCGCTTTCGCATTTTATAGCCATTTTCATGAGCTATTGCCCACAGATTTTGGGCTCCAAGACGATTTACAACGATAGTGAGACCCGGTAAATATTTAAGACATTTCACCAAAAACATGTCGTTTCCGTGTTTTAAGGCCATTTTCACGAGCTATAGCCCACGGTTTTGGGGTTCGAGAGCGCACTTGATACATGTTTAGGAGTTAAGACCAAACCTCATTCTTTTCGCATTGAGGGCCGTTTTCATGAGCTATTGCCCTTGGTTTTGGGGTTCTAGGGCGATTTACAACGACCATGAGACCTGATAAATGTTTTTGAGTTATGACAAAAAAACTCGTCATTTTAGAGTTATATGGCCGTTTTCATGAGCTATTGCCCACAACTTTAGGGTTCCAGGGTGATTTACAACGATCGTGACAGCCGATACATGTTTGCGATATATGACCAAAAACTCGTTGTTTTCACGATTTATGGTCGTTTTCATGAGCTATTGCCCACAGTTTTGGGTTTTAGGGCGATATACGATGAACGTAAGACCCAAAAGTTTTTGATCGATATGAGGAAAAGCTCGCCATTTTCGTGTTTTATGGGTGTTTTCATGAGCTAATACCCACAATTTTGGGGTTCTAGGGCGATTTCCAATGACCGTAAATATCTGATATATGACCAAAAATTTGTCGTTTTCGCATTTTATGGCCGTTTTCATGAGCTATTGCCCACACTTTTGGGGTTCCAGGGCGATTTACAAGGACCACAAGACCCGGGTACTTGTTTGAGAGATATGACCAAAAATCGTCCTTTTCATGCTTTATGGCCATTTTCATGAACTATTGCCCACAGACTTTGGGTTTCAGGGCGATTAACAACGATAGTGAGACCCTATAAAAGTTTGAGAGATATGACCAAAAACTCGTCGCTTTTGCATTTTAGAGCCGTTTTCATGAGCTATCGCACACAGATTTTTCGCTCCAAGACGATTTACAACGATAGTGAGACCCGGTAAATGTTTAAGACATTTCACCAAAAACATGTCGTTTCCGTGTTTTAAGGCCGTTTTCATGAGCTATTGCACGCGGTTTTGCAGTTCCAGAGCGCACTTGATACATGTTTGGGAGTTAAGACTAAAAACTCCTCATTTTCGCATTGAGGGCCGTTTTCATGAGCTATTGCCCTTGGTTTTGCGGTTCCAGGGCGATTTACAACGACCATAAGACCCGATAAATGTTTTTGAGTTAAGACTAAAAAACTCGTCACTTTAGTGTTTTATGGCCGTTTTCATGAGCTATTACCCACAACTTTAGGGTTCCAGGATGATTTACAACGATCGTGACAACCGATACATGTTTGCGATATATGACAAAAACTCGTTGTTTTCATGATTTATGGTCGTTTTAATGAGCTATTACCCACGGTTTTGGTGTTTTAGGGCGATATACGATGAACGTAAGACCCAAATGTTTTTGATCGATATGAGCAAAAACTTGCCAGTTTCGTGTTTTATGGGTGTTTTCATGAGCTAATACCCACAATTTTGGGGTTCTAGGGCGATTTCCAATGACCGTAAAAACCTAATATATGACAAAAAACTTGTCGTTTTTGCATTTTATGGCCGTTTTCATGAGCTATTGCGCAGTTTTGGGGTTCTAGAGCGCACTTGATATATGTTTGGGAGTTAAGACCAAAAGATCATCGTTTTCCCATTTAGGGCCGTTTTCACGAGCTATTGCCCTTGGGTTTGGGGTTCTAAGGCGATTTACAACGACCATAAGACCCGATAAATGTTTTTGAGTTATGACAAAAACTCGTCATTTTAGGTGTTCTATGGCTGTTTTCATGAGCTATTGCCCACGACTTTGGGGTTCAAGGGTGGTTTACAACGATCGTGAAAACCGAAACATGTTTGCGATATATGACGAAAATCTCGTTGTTTTCACGATTTATGGTCGTTTTCATGAGCTATTGCCCATAGTTTTGCGGTTTTAGGGCGATATACGATGAACGTAAGACCCAAAAGCTTTTGATCGATATGAGAAAAAACACGCCATTTTCGTGCTTTATGGGTGTTTTCATGAGCTAATACCCACTATTTGTGGTTCTAGGGCGATTTCCAATGACCGTAAAAACCTGATATATGTTTGATATATATGACCAAAAACTTGTCATTTTCGCATTGTATGGCCGTTTTCATGAGCTATTGCCCAAATTTTTGGGGTTCCAGGGCGATTTACAAGGACCGCAAGACCCAATACATGTTTGAGAGATATGACCAAAAAATCGTCCTTTTCATGCTTTATGGCCATTTTCATGAACTATTGAGCACAGACTTTGGGTTTCAAGGCGATTTACAACGATAGCGAGACCCTATAAAAGTTTGAGAGATATGACCAAAAAATTGTCCCTTTCGCATTTTATAGCCGTTTTCATGAGCTATTGCCCACAGATTTTGGGCTCCAAGACGATTTACAACGATAGTGAGACCCGGTAAATGTTTAAGACATTTCACCAAAAACATGTCGTTTCCGTGTTTTAAGGCCATTTTCACGAGCTATTGCCCGCGGTTTTGGGATTCCAGAGCGCACTTGATACATGTTTGGGAGTTAAGACCAAAAACTCATGGTTTTCGCATTGAGGGCCGGTTGCATGAGCTATTGCCCTTGGTTTTGGGGTTCTAGGGCGATTTACAACGACCATGAGACCTGATAAATGTTTTTGAGTTATGACAAAAAACTCGTCATTTTAGAGTTATATGGTCATTTTCATGAGCTATTGCCCACAACTTTTGGGTTCCAGGGTGATTTACAACGATCGTGACAACCGATACATGTTTGCGATATATGACCAAAAACTCGTTGTTTTCACGATTAATGGTCGTTTTCATGAGCTATTACCCACAGTTTTGGGTTTTAGGGCGATATACGATGAACGTAAGACCCAAATGTTTTTGATCGATATGAGAAAAAATTCGCCATTTTCGTGTTTTATGTGTGTTTCCATGAGCTAATACCCACAATTTTGGGGTTCTAGGGCGATTTCCAATGACTTTAAAAATCTGATATATGACCAAAAACTTGTCGTTTTCGCATTTTATGGCCGTTTCCATGAGCTATTGCCCACACATTTGGGGTTCCTGGGCGATTTACAAGGACCACAAGACCCGATACATGTTCGGGAGATCTGACCAAAAAATCGTCCTTTTGCATGCTTTAAGGCCATTTTCATGAACTATTACCCACATACTTGTTATTTTAGGGCGATTTACAACGATAGCGAGACCCTATAAAAGTTTGAGAGATATGACCAAAAACTCATTGTTTTCGCGTTTTATGGCTGTTTTCATGAGTTATCGCCCACAGATTTGGGCCTCCAAGACGATTTACAACAATAGTGAGACCCGGTAAATGTTTAAAACATTTCACCAGAAACATGTCGTTTGCGTGTTTTAAGGGTGTTTTGATGAGCTATTACGCAGTTTTGGGGTTCCAGAGCGCACTTGATACATGTTTGGGAGTTAAGACCAAAAATTTCTTCGTTTTCCCATTTAGGGCCGTTTTCATGAGCTATTGCCCTTGGTTTTAGGGTTCTAAGCCGATTTACAACGACCATAAGACCCGTTAAATGTTTTTGAGTTATGACAAAAAACTCGTCATTTTAGTGTTATATAGCTGTTTTCATGAGCTATTGCCCACAACTTTGGGGCTCCACGGTGATTTACAACGATCGTGACAACCGAAACATGTTTGCGATATATGACCAAAAACTCGTTGTTTTCACGATTTATGGTCGTTTTTATGAGCTATTGCCCATAGTTTTGGGGTTTTAGCGCGATATACAGTGAACGTAAGACCCAAATTTTTTTGATCGATATGAGCAAAAACTCGCAATTTTCTTGTTTTATGGGTGTTTTCATGAGCTAATACCAACAATTTTGGGGTTCTAGGGAGATTTCCAATGACCGTAAAAACCTGATATATGACCAAAAAATTGTCATTTAGCATTTTATGGCCGTTTTCATGAGATATTGCCCACACTTTTGGGGTTCTAGGGCTATTTACAAGGACTGCAGGACCCGATACATGTTTGGGATATATGACCAAAAAATTGTCATTTTCATGCTTTATGGCCATTTTCATGAACTATTGCCGACATACGTGTTGTTTCAGGGCGATTTACAACGATAGCGAGACCCTATAAAAGTTTGAGAGATATGACCAAAAACTCATTGCCTTCGCGTTTTATGGCCGTTTTCATGAGTTATCGCCCATAGATTTGGGCCTCCAAGACGATTTACAACGATAGTGAGACCCGGTAAATGTTTAAGACATTTCACCAAAAACATGTCGTTTTCGTGTTTTAAGGCCGTTTTCATGAGCTATTGCCCGCGGTTTTGGGGGTTCTAGAGCGCACTTGATACATGTTTGGGAGTTAAGACCGAAAACTCATCGTTTTCGCATTGAGGGCCGTTTTCATGAGCTATTGCCCTTGGTTTTGGGGTTCTAGGGTGATTTACAACGACCATGAGACCCGATAAATGTGTTTGAGTTATGACAAAAAAACTCGTCATTTTAGTGTTTTATGGCCATTTTCATGAGCTATTGCCCACAACTTTGGGGTTGCAGGGTGATTTACAATGATCGTGACAACCGAAACATGTTTGCGATATATGACCAAAAACTCATTGTTTTCACGATTTATGGTCGTTTTTATGAGCTATTGCCCATAGTTTTGGGGTTTTAGGGCGATATACAGTGAACATAAGACCCAAATGTTTTTTATCGATATGAGAAAAACTCGCCATTTTCGTGCTTTATGGGTGTTTTCATGAGCTAATACCCACAGTATTGTGGTTCTAGGGCGATTTCCAATGATCGTAAAAACCTGATATATGTTTGAGATATATGACCAAAAACTTGTGATTTTCGCATTGTATGGCCGTTTTCATGAGCTATTGCCCAAATTTTTGGGGTTCCAGGGCGATTTACAAGGACCGCAAGACCCAATACATGTTTGAGAGATATGACCAAAAAATCGTCCGTTTCATGCTTTATGGCCATTTTCATGAACTATTGCCCACAGACTTTGGGTTTCAGGGCGATTTAGAACGATAGTGAGACCCTATATAAGTTTGAGAGATATGACCAAAACTCGTCGTTTTCGCTTTTTATAGCCGTTTTCATGAGCTATTGCCCACAGATTTTGGGCTCCACGACGATTTACCACGATAGTGAGACCCGGTAAATGTTTAAGACATTTCATCAAAAACATGACGTTTTCGTGTTTTAAGGCCGTTTTCATGAGCTATTGCCCTCGGTTTTGGGGTCCTAGAGCGCACTTGATACATGTTTGGGAGTTAAGACCAAAAACTCATCGTTTTCACATTGAGGGCCATTTTCATGAGCTATTGCCCTTGGTTTTGGGGTTCTAGGGCGATTTACAACGACCATGAGACCTGATAAATGTTTTTGAGTTATGACAAAAAAACTCGTCATTTTAGAGTTATATGGCCGTTTTCATGAGCTATTGCCCACAACTTTAGGGTTCCAGGGTGATTTACAACGACCGTGACAACCGATACATGTTTGCGATATATGACCAAAAACTCGTTGTTTTCACGATTTATGGTCGTTTTCATGAGCTATTGGCCACAATTTTGGGTTTTAGGGCGATATACGATGAACGTAAGACCCAAATTTTTTTGATCGATATGAGCAAAGACTCGCAATTTTCGTGTTTTATGGGTGTTTTCATGAGCAAATACCAACAATTTTGGGGTTCTAGGGCGATTTCCAATGACCGTAAAAACCTGATATATGGGTGTTTTCATGAGCATCGGTGTAACCGTTTACAACAAGTTGTTCATCACCTCCATAAGAAAGAACCATATCCTTAGTCCTATTTAGGAACTTTAGGATATTCTTGACCGCTGTCCAGTGCTCCATTCCAGGATCACTTTGATATCTGCTAGTTAAACTAACAGCATGTGCTATATCCGGTCTTGTACACAACATGTCATACATGATAGAACCTATGGCCGAGGCATAGGGAATTTTATTCATTTTCTCTCTATCTTCTGCTGTAGCTGGACTTTGAGTTTTACTCAAGGTCTTACCTAACAACATGGGCACGAACCCTTTCTTGCTATCTTCCATTCTAAACTTTTTAAGAACTTTGTCCATGTATGTACTTTGTGAAAGCCTATTAGGCGTCTTGATCTATCTCTATAAATCTTGATGCCTAGAATATATGCCGCTTCGCCAAGATCCTTCATTGAAAAACTATTATTCAAATAGGTTTTGACGCTATTAAAAAGTTCTATATCATTCCCAATCAACAATATGTCATCTACATACAGTACTAGGAATGCTACAGAGCTCCCACTCACTTTCTTGTAAATACAAGCTTCTCCATAAGTTTGTATAAATCCAAAGTTTTTGATTACTTTATCAAAACGTTGATTCCAACTACGGGATGCTTGCTTCTGTCCATAAATGGAGCGCTGAAGTTTGCATACCTTGTCAGCATCTTTAGGATCGACAAAACCCTTAGGTTGTACCATATACAACTCTTCCTCAATGTCACCATTAAGGAACGCCGTTTTGACATCCATCTGCCAAATCTCATAGTCGAAATGTGCAGCAGTTGCTAACAAAATCCTCACAGACTTTAGCTTCTCTACTGGTGAGAAAGTCTCATCATAGTCAACTCCTTGAATTTGTCGGAACCCTTTCGCGACAAGTCGAGCTTTATAGACGGTAACATTACCATCAGCATCTGTTTTTCTCTTGAAAATCCATTTGTTCTCGACAGCCTTACGGCCATCCGGTAAGTCCACCAAACTCCACACTTGGTTTTCGTACATGGATCCCATTTCGGATTTCATGGCTTCTAGCCATTTGTCGGAATCTGGGCTCACCATAGCTTCTTCATACGTTCGCAGGGTCATCAGCGTTGTCCACCAACATGACGTTCAAGGCAGAGTCATACCAATCAGGAGTGGTACGAACCCTCGTTGACCTGCGAGGTTCAGTAGTAACTTCGTTTGAAGTTTCATGATCATTATCATTAGCTTCCTCTTCAATTGGTGCAGGCGGCACAAAAACATCTTCCGGTGTTGCGATACTCTCAAATCCAAGAGAAGGTTCAATAACCTCATCGAGTTCTACTTTCCTTCCAGTCACCTCCTTCGAGAGAAACTCCTTCTCAAGAAAGGATCCATTCTTGGCAACGAAAACTTTGCCTTCAGATCTATGATAGAAGGTATACCCAATTGTTTCTTTAGGGTATCCTATGAAGACGCATTTCTCCACTTTGGGTTCTAGCTTATCAGGTTGTAACTTCTTTACATATGCTTCGCAACCCCAAACTTTAAGGAACAACAACTTAGGTTTCTTACCAAACCACAATTCGTACTGTGTCGTTTCAACGGATTTAGATGGTGCCCTATTTAAAGTGAATGCGGCTGTCTCTAATGCATAACCCCAAAATGATAACGGTAAATCTGTAAGAGACATCATAGATCGAACCATATCTAAGAGAGTTCGATTACAACGTTCGGACACACCATTACGCTGTGGTGTTCCCGGCGGTGTCAGCTGTGAAAGTATTCCACATTTCTTTAAATGCATGCCAAACTCGTAACTCAGATATTCACCCCCGCGATTAGAACGCAGAAACTTAATCTTCTTGTTACGATGATTTTCCACTTCACTTTGAAATTCCTTAAACTTCTCGAAAGTTTCGGACTTATGTTTCATAAAGTAGACATACCCATATCTACTCAAGTCATCCGTGAAAGTGAGAACATAACGATATCCACCACGTGATGCTACACTCATTGGACCGCACACATCGGTATGTATTATTTCCAATAAGTCTGTAGCTCGCTCCATTGTACCAGAGAATGGAGTCTTAGTCATTTTTCCCATTAGACATGCTTCGCATATTTCAAGTGATTCAAGAAGTCCATCAGAATGGAGTTTCTTCATACGCTTCACTCCAATGTGACCAAGACGACAGTGCCACATGTATGTAGAATTATCATTCAATTTAATTCGTTTAGTATCTATGTTGTGAACATGTGTATCACTACTATCGTGATTCAGTAAGAATGAACCATTCATCTCAGGTGCATTACCATAAAAGATATTACTCATATAAATCGAACAACCTTTATTCTCGGACTTAAAAGAGTAACCGTCTCGCAATAAACAGGATCCAGATATAATGTTCATGCTTAACGCAGGCACCAAATAACAATTATTTAAATTTAAAACTAATCCCGAAGGTAGATGTATAGGGAGCGTGCCGATGGCGATCACATCAACCTTGGAGCCATTTCCAACGCGCATCGTCACCTCGTCTCTTGCCAGTCTTCGTTTATTCCGCAGCTCCTGTTTCGAGTTACAAATATGAGCAACCGAACCAGTATCAAATACCCAGGCACTACTACGATTATTAGTAAGATACACATCTATAACACATATATCAAATATACCTTTCTTCTTGATGTTGCCGTTCTTCAGATCTGCCAGGTACTTGGGGCAGTTACGCTTCCAATGACCAGCACCCTTGCAGTAGAAGCACTCAGTTTCAGGATTAGGACCAGCCTTGGGCTTCTTAGCAGGTGCGGCAGCTTTCTTGCCGTCCTTCTTGAAGTTGCCCTTGTTCTTAGGCTTGCCCCGTTTCTTGAAATTGGTGGTCTTATTGACCATCAACACTTGTTGCTCCTTCTTGATCTCCACTTCAGCAGTTTTCAGCATGGACGACAGTTCAGGCAACGTCTTGTTCATGCAGTGTATGTTGTAGTTCATCACAAAGTTCTTGTAACTTGGTGGCAGTGATTGAAGGAGACGGTGAATCCCCAATTCATTAGGAATCGATATTCCCAACTCTTGGAGCTTCTTAGCGTACCCAGACATGGTGAGCACGTGCTCGCTAACGGAGCTTCCTTCATCCATCTTATAGTTAAAGAATTTCTCGGAGGCCTCATAGCTCTCCATGGCCACGCGAGTCTCAAAAATTAGCCTGAGCTCTTTAATGATCTCGAACGGGTCGTGGTGCTCAAAACGTTGTTGGAGCTCCGCTTCTAAACCGTACAGGATGGCACACTGAACTGTGGAGTAATGATTTTTCCGAGTGGCGAAAACGTTCTTTTCGTCATTGGTGGCATTATCTGCAGGTGGGTCACCTAGCGGTGCATCGAGCACATAGGTCAACTGACTAGCCCTGAGGACGATCTTCAGTCCACGGAACCAGTCCTTGAAATTGCTTCCATTGTTTTTAAGCTTTTCTTTCTCTAGGAACGCATTCAAATTGATGGAGGGGGTCGCCATAATCTACAACAATTTGCAAGTAGTTTAGACTAAGTTTATGACAAATTGAGTTCAAATTTAATTCTTAAACTAACTAGGTGAACTCCCACTCAAAACAACATTCCTCACATTGTCTTAGTGATTACACGAACCAAGTCCACTACACCAAGTCCGATCTTCACGAGAGAAGATGTAGTTTCATCGGCGAACAATCTTCATGTTCATCATATCAATTATGTGACTCATGCTCTACCTTTCGGTATTCCGTGTTCCGAGACCATGTCTGTACATGCTAGGCTCGTCAAGACAACCTTAGTTTCCGCATGTGCAAATCTAGCTTGCACCCGTTGTATGCACACGTAGAATCTATCACATCCGATCATCACGAGATGCTTCGAAACGACGAGTCTTAGCAACGGTGCCAACTAAGGGTGAACACTTTATTACTTGATATTTAGTGAGAGGGATCATCTTATAATACTACCATCGCGATCTAAGCAATACAAGATGCATAAAGGATTAACATCACAGGCAATTCATAATTAGTGTGATATGATATGGCCTTTTCTTCTTGCGCCTTTGATCTCCATATCCAAAGCACGAACATGATCTCCATCATCACCAGCATTGCGTCAAGGTCAGTGGCACCGCTTCATGGTTGTCCATCATCACCAGCAACTATTACAACTACTTGGAATAAAGCTATTCCAAGATGAATAGACACGCAGATCTTAACAGAATTAAAGACAACCATTAGGCTCCTGTCGGTTGTCATATTACAACAAGGATCATTGCATACATCAAATACAATCACAATCACATGTTGGCCATATCACATCACAAAACCCCTAGAAAAACAAGTTAGACGCCTCTAATTTTCTTTGCAAGTTTTACGTGGTTTGGGGCTTTCGCATAAGACCGATCTTACCTACGAACAAGAACCACAACGTTGATACAAGTGTTGTCAAGATGCTCATTGTAAATCGAATCTTAACTATGGTGGGAGAGAGAGACACCCGCAAAGCCACTTGTGCAAAGCAAGTTGCACGTCAAGCGTGGAGCAAGTCTCATGTGCGATGACATGTAATGTTAGCCCGAGCCGCTTCATCCCACCATGCCGCAAGATGCAAAGTACACGCTAAGACACCGACAACAAAAGCATCAACGCCCACAAAAACATTGTGTTCTACTCGTGCAACAGATCTACGCATAAACATGGCTCTGATACCACTGATGGGTTCGTAGCATGGAAAACAAAAAATTTCTACCGCAAGAACGAACAAAACCTAGATCTAATCCAGATAAAAGCCAAGATCTCATCTATTAGACATGAGAAACGAGATAGATAGGAACTAACCCTCGTAGATCCGAAAGCGTTAACGAGATTAGATCGCGTGGTTGATGTAGTCGATCACTTGCTGATCTCAAGATCGTATGGACGATCCTTCCGGCGTCGCGTTCCAGCAGCGCTTCCGCCCTCGGTCAAGTAGACGATCCTTCCGGCGTCGCGTTCCAGCAGTGCTTCCGCCCTTGGTCAAGTAGACGATCCTTCTGGCGCCACGTTTTGGCAGCGCTTCCTCAGTCGGTCACACGTGCGGAGTCCAAGCAGACCTTCCTCTCCCCGTTCCAGCGAGCAACGGAGGTAGTAGATCTTCTCCACGGAATCCCAGCAGCACGACGGCGTGGTGGTGGTGGTGGAGTAGAGAATTCTGCAGGGCTTCGCCTATGCCTGTGCAGAAGATGGTGGAGGAGAGAGGCGGCAGAGATTGGGTATTATGGGAGCAGGGGAGGAGGGGGCGCCCCTGCCCCTCTATTTAAAGAAGGGAGGCGCCTAGGGAGGGGGAGTCCTTGTAGGACTCCCCTCCCTTGTAGGCCGGCGGATTGGAGGTGAGGGGAGGAGTCCTCCTCCCCCATGACTCCGTATCCTGACCCACCAGGACTCCTTGATCCCTATCTTGATTTTCAAGCAAACTCCAAGATATCTTCTAGAACCTTCCGGAACATTCCGAAACCTTCTAGAATCCTCATACAAACACTCCGGAACATTTCCTAACCTAGAAAATGATCCCCTCTATATGAATCTTATTCTCCGGACCATTCCAGATCTCCTCGTGATGTCCCGAATCCAATCCGAGACTCCGAACAACATTCGGTCTCCAACGCACATTCCATATCTACTTAAAACAACTTCGAACCTTAAGTGTGTCACCCTACGGTTCGTGAATATGTAGACATGATAGAGACACATCTCCTATCAATAACCATCAGCGGGACCTGGAGATCCATAATGGCTCCCACATACTCAACGATGACTTTGCAATCGATTGAACCACTTACATACGAAACTAATTCCCTTTGTCTTGCGATACTATACTTATCCGTGGTTTGATCGTCGGTATCTCCATACCTAGTTCTACCTCGTTACTGATAAGTACTCTTTACTCGTTCCGTGATACGTCATCTCTTGTGACCCAGTCACATGCTTGCAAGCTAACTAGATGACATTCCACTGAGAGGGCCCAGAGCATATCTTTCCGTCATATGGATGGACAAATCCCAATCTTGGTTCATGCGCTTCAACACATACTTTCAGAATACCCAATGACACTTTTATAACCACCCAGTTATGAAGCGGCGTTTGATGTCATCAAAGTATCCATCCGGTGATGGTGATTAACATAACCTCATGGTCGAAGGAATAGGTTACTATGTATTTGAAAGCTTACAGCAATACGAACTTAATGACTTGATCTTATGCTACGCTTACTATGGGTGTGTGTCCATCACATCATTCTCCTAATGATATAACCTTGTTATTAATCACATCCTAATGTCCATGATCAGGAAACCATGATCATCAATTAATCAACAAGCTAGTTCAACAAGAGGCTTACTAGGGACTCTTATATGTTTACAAAACACACATGTATTAGTGTTTCCTAATAATACAATTATAGCATGGGATGTAAACATTCATCATAAACACAAAGATATAATAATAAACACTTTTATTATTGCCTCTTGGGCATATCTCCAACAGAGCTATTACTTGCACTAGAGTCAATAATCGATAGCGAGACCCTATATAAATTTGAGAGATATGACCAAAACTCATCGTTTTCATGAGTTATTGCCCTTGGTTTTGGGGTTCTAAGGCAATTTACAGTGACCATAACACCCGATAAATGTTTTTGAGTTATGACAAAAAACTTGTCATTTTAGTGTTATATGGCGGTTTTCATGAGCTATTGCACACAACTTTGGGGTTCTAGGGTGATTTACAACGATCGTGACAACCGAAACATGTTTGCGATATATGACCAAAATCTCGTTGTTTTCACGATTTATGGTCGTTTTCATGAGCTATTGCCCACAGTTTTGGGGTTTTAGGACGATATACGATGAACGTAAAACCCATATGTTTTTGATCGATATGAGAAAAAACTCGCCATTGTCGTGCTTTATGGGTGTTTTCATGACCTAATACCCACAATTTTGTGGTTCTAGGGTGATTTCCAATGACCGTAAAAACCTGATTTATGACCAAAAACTTGTCATTTTCGCATTTTATGGCCGTTTTCATGAGCTATTGCCCACACTTTTGGGGTTCTAGGGCGATTTACAAGGACCGCAAGACCTGATACATGTTTGGGAGATATGACCAAAAAATCGTCATTTTCATGCTTTATAGCCATTTTCATGAACTATTGCCCACATACTTGTTGTTTTAGGGCGATTTACAACGATAGGGAGACCCTATAAAAGTTTGAGAGATATGACCAAAAACTCATTGTTTTCGTGTTTTATGGCCGTTTTCATGAGCTATTGCCCACAGATTTGGGCCTCCAAGACGATTTACAACGATAGTGAGACCCGGTAAATGTTTAAGACATTTCGCCAAAAACATGTCATTTCCGTGTTTTAAGGTTGTTTTGATGAGCTATTGCGCAGTTTTGTGGTTCCAGAGCGCACTTGATACATGTTTAGGAGTTAAGACCAAAAGCTCATCGTTTTCCCATTTAGGGTTGTTTTCATGAGTTATTGCCCTTGGTTTTGGGGTTCTAAGGCGATTTAAAAAGTCCATAAGACCCGATAAATGTTTTTGAGTTATGACAAAAAACTAGTCATTTTAGTGTTATATGGCTGTTTTCATGAGCTATTGCCCACAAATTTGGGGTTCTAGGGTGATTTAGAACGATCATGACAACCAAAACATGTTTGCGATATATGACCAAAAACACATTGTTTTCACGATTTATGGTCGTTTTCATGAGCTATTGCCCACAGTTTTGGGGTTTTAGGGCGATATACGATGAACGTAAGACCCAAATGTTTTTCATCGATATGAGAAAAAACTCGCCATTTTCTTTCTTTATGGGTGTTTTCATGAGCTAATACCCATAGTTTTGTGGTTCTAGGGAGATTTCCAATGACCGTAAAACCTGATATATGTTTGAGATATATGACTAAAAAACTTGTCGTTTTCGCATTTTATGGCCGTTTTCATAAGCTATTACCCACACTTTTGGGGTTCCAGGGCGATTTACAAGGACCGCAAGACCCGATACATGTTTGGGAGATATGACCAAAAAATCATCCTTTTCATGATTTATGGCCATTTTCATGAACTATTGCCCACATACTTGTTGTTTTAGGGCGATTTACAACTATAGTGAGACCCTATAAAAGTTTGAGATATATGACCAAAAACTCATTGTTTTCGCGTTTTATAGCCGTTTTCATGAGCTATTGCACACAGATTTGGGCCTCCAAGACGATTTACAACGATAGTGAGACCCGGTAAATGTTTAAGACATTTCACCAAAAACATGTCATTTCCGTGTTTTAAGGTTGTTTTGATGACCTATTGCGCAGTTTTGGGGTTCCTGAGCGCACTTGATACATGTTTGGGAGTTAAGACCAAAAGCTCATCTTTTTCCCATTTAGGGCCGTTTGCATGAGTTATTGCCCTTGGTTTTGCGGTTCTAAGGAGATTTACAACGACCATAAGACCCGATAAATGTTTTTGAGTTTTGACAAAAAACTCGTCATTTTAGTGTTATATGGCTGTTTTCATGAGCTATTGCCCACAACTTTGGGGTTTCAGGGTGATTTACAACGATCATGAAAACCGAAACATGTTTGCAATATATGACCAAAAACTCGTTGTTTTCACGATTTATGGTCGTTTTCATGAGCTATTGCCCACAGTTTTGGGGTTTTAGGGCGATATACGATGAACGTAAGACCCAAATGTTTTTTATCGATATGAGAAAAAACTCGCCATTTTCGTGCTTTATGGGTGTTTTCATGAGTTAATACCCACAGTTTTGTGGTTCTAGGGCGATTTCCAATGACCATAAAACCTGATATATGTTTGAGATATATGACCAAAAACTTGTCGTTTTTGCATTGTATGGCCGTTTTCACGAGCTATTGCCCACACTTTTGGGGTTCCAGGGCGATTTAGAAGGACCGCAAGACCCAATACATGTTTGAGAGATATGACCAAAAATTCGTCCTTTTCATGCTTTATGGCCATTTTCATGAACTATTGGCCACACACTTTGGGTTTCAGGGCGATTTACATCGATAGCGAGACCCTATATAAATTTGATAGATATGACCAAAAACTCGTCGTTTTCATGAGCTATTGCCCTTGGTTTTGGGGTTCTAAGGCGATTTACAACGACCATACGACCCGATAAATGTTTTTCAGTTATGACAAAAAACTCGTCATTTTAGTGTTATATGGCTGTTTTCATGAGCTATTGCCCACAACTTTGGGGTTCTAGGGTGATTTACAACTATCGTGACAACCAAAACATGTTTGCGATATATGACCAAAAACTCGTTGTTTTCACGATTTATGGTCGTTTTCATGAGCTATTGCCCATAGTTTTGGGGTTTTAGGGCGATATACGATGAACGTAAGACCCAAATATTTTTGATCGATAAGAGAAAAAACTTGCCATTTTCGTGTTTTATGGGTGTTTTCATGAGCTAATACTCACGATTTTGTGGTTCTAGGGTGATTTCCAATGACCATAAAAACCTGATATATGTTTGAGATATATGACCAAAAACTTGTCGTTTTCGCATTGTATGGCTGTTTACATGAGCTATTGCCCACACTTTTGGGGTTCCAAGGCGATTTACAAAGACCGCAAGACCCGATACATGTTTGAGAGATATGACCAAAAAATCATCCTTTTAATGCTTTATGGCCATTTTCATGAACTATTTCCCACATACTTGTTGTTTCAGTGCGATTTACAATGATAGCGAGACCCTATAAAAGTTTGAGAGATATGACCAAAAACTCGTCGTTTTCGCGTTTTATAGCCGTTTTCATGAGCTATTATCCACATATTTGGGACTCCAAGACGATTTACAACGATAGTGAGACCCGGTAAATGTTTAAGCCATTTCACCAAAAACATGTCGTTTCCGTGTTTTAAGGCCGTTTTCATGAGCTATTTCCCGCGGTTTTAGGGTTCCAGAGCGCACTTGATACATGTTTGGGAGTTAAGACCAAAAACTCATCATTTTCACATTGAGGACCGTTTTCATAAGCTATTGCCCTTGGTTTTGGGGTTCTAGGGCAATTTATAACGACCACAAGACCCGATAAATGTTTTTGAGTAATGACAAAAAATACTCGTCATTTTAGTGTTCTATGGCTGTTTTCATGAGCTATTGCCCACAACTTTAGGGTTCCAGGGTGATTTACAACGATCATGACACTTGAAACATGTTTGCGATATATGACCAAAAACTCGTTGTCTTCACGATTTATGGTCGTTTTCATGACCTATTGCCCATAGTTTTGGGGTTTTAGGGCGATATACGATGAACCTAAAACCCAAATGTTTTTGATCGATATGAGAAAAAACTCGTCATTTTCGTGTTTTATGGGTGTTTTCATGAGCTAATACCCACAATTTTGGGGTTCTAGGGCGATTTCCACTGACCGTAAAAACCTGATATATGTTTGAGATATATGACCAAAAACATGTCGTTTTCGCATTGTATGGCCGTTTTCATGAGCTATTGCCCACACTTTTGGTGTTCTAGGGCGATTTACACGGACCGCAAGAACCGATACATGTTTGGGAGATATGACAAAAAAATCATCCTTTTCATGCTTGATGGCCATTTTCATGAACCATTGCCCACAGACTTTGGGTTTCAGGGAGATTTACAACGATAGCAAGACCCAATATAAGTTTGGGAGATATGACCAAAAACTCGTCGTTTTTGTGATTTACAGCCGTTTTCATGAGCTATTGTCCACAGATTTGGGGCTCCAAGACGATTTACAACGATAGTGAGACGCGGTAAATGTTTAACGCATTTCACCAAAAACATGTCGTTTCCGTGTTTTAAGGCCGTTTTCATGAGCTATTGCCCGCGGTTTTAGGGTTCCAGAACACACTTGATACATGTTTGGGAGTTAAGACCAAAAACTCATCATTTTTGCATTGAGGGCCGTTTTCATGAGCTATTACCCTTGGTTTTGAGGTTCCAGGGCGATTTACAACGACCATAAGACCCGATAAATGTTTTTGAGTTATGACAAAAAAATCGTCATTTTAGTGTTTTATGGCCGTTTTCATGAGTTATTGACCACAACTTTAGGGTTCTAGGGTGATTTACAACGATCGTGACAACTGATACATGTTTGCGATATATGACCAAAAACTCGTTGTTTTCACGATTTATGGTCGTTTTCATGACCTATTGCCCACAGTTTTGGGGTTTTAGGGCGATATACGATGAACCTAAAACCCAAATGTTTTTGATCGATATGAGAAAAAACTCGTCATTTTCGTGTTTTATGGGTGTTTTCATGAGCTAATACCCCCAATTTTGGGGTTCTAGGGCGATTTCCACTGACCGTAAAAACCTGATATATGTTTGAGATATATGACCAAAAACTTGTCGTTTTCGCATTGTATGGCCGTTTTCATGAGCTATTGCCCACACTTTTGGTGTTCCAGGGCGATTTACACGGACCGCAAGAACCGATACATGTTTGGGAGATATGACAAAAAAATCATCCTTTTCATGCTTGATGGACTTTGGGTTTCAGGGAGATTTACAACGATAGCAAGACCCAATATAAGTTTGGGAGATATGACCAAAAACTCGTCGTTTTCGTGATTTACAGCCGTTTTCATGAGCTATTGTCCACAGATTTGGGGCTCCAAGACGATTTACAACGATAGTGAGACCCGGTAAATGTTTAAGGCATTTCACCAAAAACATGTCGTTTCCGTGTTTTAAGGCCGTTTTCATGAGCTATTGCCCGCGGTTTTAGGGTTCCAGAGCACACTTGATACATGTTTGGGAGTTAAGACCAAAAACTCATCATTTTCGCATTGAGGGCCGTTTTCACGAGCTATTGCCCTTGGTTTTGGGGTTCTAGGGCGATTTACAACGACCATAAGACCCGATAAATGTTTTTGAGTTATGACAAAAAATCATCATTTTAGTGTTTTATGGCCGTTTTCATGAGCTATTGACCACAACTTTAGGGTTCTAGGGTGATTTACAACGATCGTGACAACGGATACATGTTTGCGATATATGACCAAAAATTCATTGTTTTCACGATTTATGGTCATTTTCATGACCTATTGCCCACAGTTTTGGGGTTTTAGGGCGATATACGATGAACGTAAGACCCAAATGTTTTTGATTGATATGAGCAAAAACTCGCCATTTTCGTGTTTTATGCGTGTTTTCATGAGCTAATACCCACAATTTTGGGGCTCTAGGGAGATTTCCAATGACCGTAAAAACCTGATATATGTTTGAGATATATGACCAAAAACTTGTCGTTTTCGCATTGTATGGCTGTTTACATGAGCTATTGCCCACACTTTGGGGGTTTTAGGGCGATTTACAAGGACCGCAAGACCCGATACATGTTTGAGAGATATGACCAAAAAATCGTCCTTTTAATGCTTTATGGCCATTTTCAAGAACTATTGCCCACATACTTTGTTGCTTCAGGGCGATTTACAACGATAGCGAGACCCTATAAAAGTTTGAGCGATATGACCAAAAACTTGTCGTTTTCGCGTTTTATAGCCATTTTCATGAGCTATTGTCCACATATTTGGGGCTCCAAGACGATTTACAACGATAATGAGACCCGGTAAATGTTTAAGACATTTCACCAAAAACATGTCGTTTCCGTGTGTTAAGGTTGTTTTGATGAGCTATTGCGCAGTTTTGGGGTTCCAGAGCGCACTTGATACATGTTTGGGAGTTAAGACCAAAAGCTCATCGTTTTCCCATTTAGGGCCGTTTTCATGAGCTATTGCCCTTGGTTTTGGGGTTCTAAGGCGATTGAATAAGACCCGATAAATATTTTTGAGTTATGAAAAAAACTCGTCATTTTAGTGTTATATGGCTGTTTTCATGAGCTATTTCCCACAACTTTGGGGTTCCAGGGTGATTTACAACGATCGTGACAACCGAAACATGTTTACGATATGTGACCAAAATCTCGTTGTTTTCATGATTTATGGTCGTTTTCATGAGCTATTGCCCACAGTTTTAGGGTTTTAGGGCGACGAACGTAAGAACCAAATGTTTTTGATCGATATGAGAAAAAACTCGCCATTTTCATGTTTTATGGGTGTTTTCATAAGCTAATAGCCACAATTTTGGGGTTCTAGGGAGATTTCCAATGACCGTAAAAACCTGTTATATGTTTGAGATATATGACCAAAAACATGTCGTTTTCGCATTTTATGGCTGTTTTCATGAGCTATTGCCCACACTTTTGGGGTTCCAGGGCGATTTACAAGGACCACAAGACCTGATACAGTATTGAGATATATGACCAAAAAATCGTCCTTTTCATGCTTTATGGCCATTTTCATGAACTATTGCCCCAGATTTGGGGTTTTAGGGCGATTTACAACGATAGCGAGACCCTATAAAAGTTTGAGAAATATGACCAAAAACTCATCGTTTTCACGTTTTTCGGCCGTTTTCATGAGCTATTGCCTACAGATTTGGGGCTCCAAGACGATTTACAACGATAGTGAGACCCAGTAAATGTTTAAGACATTTCCCCAAAAACACGTCGTTTCCGTGTTTTAAGGCCGTTTTCATGAGCTATTGCCCGCGGTTTTGGGGTTCCAGAGCGCACCTGATACATGTTTGGGAGTTAAGACCAAAAACTCATCGTTTTCGCATTGAGGAATGTTTTCATGAGCTATTGCCCTTGATTTTAGGGTTCTAGGGCGATTTACTACGACCATAAGACCTGATAAATGTTTTTGAGGTATGACAAAAAAATTCCTCATTTTAGTGTTTTATGGCCATTTTCATGAGCTATTGACCACAGCTATGGGGTTCCAGGGTGATTTATAACGATCGTGAGAACTGATACATGTTTGCAATATATGACCAAAAACTCGTTATTTTCACGTTTTATGGTCGTTTTCATGAGCTATTGTCCACAATTTTGGGGTTTTAGGGCGATATACGAGGAACGTAAGACCCAAATGTTTTTTATCGATATGAGCAAAAACTTGCCATTTTCATCTTTTATGGTTGTTTTCATGACCTAATACCCGCAATTTCGGGGTTATAGGGCGATTTCCAATGACCGTAAAAACCTAAATATATGTTTAAGGTATATGACCAAAAATTTGTCGTTTTCACATTTTATGGCCATTTTTATGAGCTATTGCCCATACTTTTGGGGTTCTAGTGCAATTTACAAGGACTGCAAGACCAAATACATGTTTGAGAGATATGACCAAAAAATTGTCCTTTCGTGCTTTATGGCCATTTTCATGAAATATTTCCCTTAGATTTGGGGTTTCGGGTCGATTTACAATGATAGCGAGACCCTATAAAAGTTTGAGTGATATGGCCAAAACTCGTCGTATTCGCGTTTTATGGCCGTTTTCATGAGCTATTTCCCATAGATTTAGGGCT
This sequence comes from Avena eriantha, assembly GCA_910589775.1. Classification (NCBI taxonomy): domain Eukaryota; kingdom Viridiplantae; phylum Streptophyta; class Magnoliopsida; order Poales; family Poaceae; genus Avena; species Avena eriantha. The sequence continues at coordinate 70,850,040 of OU342744.1, read as the reverse complement.
CCAAGACGATTTACAACGATAGTGAGACCTGGTAAATGTTTAAGACATTTCACCAAAAACACGTCATTTCCATGTTTTATGGCCGTTTTCATGAGCTATTGCGTGCAGTTTTGGGGTTCCAGAGCGCACTTGATACATGTTTGGGAGTTAAGACCAAAAACTCATCGTTTTCGCATTGAGGGCCATTTTCATGAGCTATTTCCCTTGGTTTTGGGGTTCCTGGGCGATTTACAACGACCATAAGACCCTATAAATGTTTTTGAGGTATGACAAAAAACTCGTCATTTTAGTGTTATATGGTCGTTTTCATGAGCTATTGCCCACAGCTTTGGGGTGCCAGGGCGATTTACAACGACCGTGATAACATATACATGTTTGCGATATATGAGCAAAAACTAATACTTGTTGATGACCCACAAGTATAGGGGGTGTATCGCACTATTTTCGATAAGTAAGAGTGTCGAACCCAACGAGGAGCAGAAGGTGCTGGTGAATGGCCAGGAGCAGGAATTCTCTGTAAATACTTAGCAAACGTATTTTTAGGGGTTTTTGATAATGCAGGTAAATAAAGTACGGGTAAATAAAAGACAATAAGAATAAATGCAGCAAGTGGCCCAATCCTTTGTTTAGCAAAGGATAAGACGGTTGTATTACTTAAGATGACCAAACGTTCTCAAGGACACATGGGAATATCGTCAAGTGCTTTCGCTTCATATAGTTGATTAATCTTCTTTAGTTTACTAAGTGTTGTGTGGGTGAACCTGTGGTAATGTACCGACCTTCCTAGGACTAATACATACTTGTGATTATACCTCTTGCAAGCATCCGCAAGTACAAGAAAGTAATTAAGGTAGAAACCTAACCATAGCTTTAAACTCTAAGACCCTGACGTACCTTGTGCAATGGTTTCCTAACGGGGGTTCAGGTTTCTGTCACTCCGGCAACCCCTATGATTAGTAGCCAAATACACAATTAATTCCCCTAGGCCCATATAGGTGAAGTGTCATGTAGTCGACGTTCACATGACACCACTAGAAGAAGTACACCACAACTTAAATATCAAACTATTGAATCATTCTCAACACAATTCCACTACTAACAACATGACTTCTCCCATGTCGTCAAGAACAAAACGAACTAATCACAAGACATCATATGGATCATGATCAAAGATGAAATAATGATAAGTAATAATCTTAACATAAACGATAATTCAGTCGTTCACTCAATAGCATCAACTACAAAGAGTAATCAACACCGGGAAAGTTTCCCCTAATAACTATGCAAGATTCAACCCAATTGTTACAGCGGTATGAAGTGGTGATGATGGTGCTGGTGGAGATGATGGTGGTGATGATGATGATGATCCCGATGAATCCCAGCTTGATGGTGGTGTTGATGGAGACGATCTTCCCTCTCTAGGAAGGAATTCCCCTGGCAGACTTCTGTCTGCCGGAGAGATCTTTCTCTCTCGGTGTTTTCCGCCCCGTAGAGGTGGCGGAATCGTTCTATGGTCGCTCCCCGAGTCTTAGTGTTTCGGGAGGATAATATACGCCAGAGGGGAGAGGCTGGAGTGGACCAGGGCAGCCACACCACCTGGTGGCGTGGCCTGGGTGGCCCGCACCAGGGGTGGTGTGGGCCCCCTGTGGCCCATCTCCACTTCGTCTTCTGGCAATCTCCGTCTTCTAGAAAAATAAAAATTTCCATGTATTTTCCCGGATTTTCTAATCTTCGCGAATTTTGCCTCCAAACAACACCTTTTCCATCAGAATCCTGACTGCAGCGGTGCATGCTCCAAAAGTCATCAACCATGCAAAAACATATGAAATAACATAAGTATCATCCCTTAATACGAAATATATCAATGAATAACAGTAAATTATGATATAGAATAGTGATGCAAAATGGACTCCCCCCAAGCTTAGACTTCGTTTGTCCCCAAGCGAAATTGAACTCAATAAACATGACCTCAGGTTTATGGAGTGAAGAGTCGATAAAATAATAAGGACAAGAAGCATCACATTCGTCAATACATAAGTCATAATAGAAGACAACTCACTATTATATAACTTACCTTTCAATAAGTAAAGGAAACACAATAAAAATACATAAAGTAAATCATAGTTGGTAATGGCAAACTTATCTCTTGGTCGAAGAATAGTTGAAAATTTGCAGGAGTTCACAAATAAATGGTTTTCAATCATAGCTTTCAAAGTAGTAATCACCAAGATAAGAGCAATGTGCAAAACAAGGAACATAAGAAAGATGATTGAATAAGTCATCATATGAATGAATGAATGAAACACAACAACACAAAATACTTGCTGAGGTAGAAGGTAATATGTTTACTGACTCAACTAAAAAGTAAAGGAAAGGCCCTTCGTAGAGGGAAGTAGGGATTTCAAGTTTCGTAAAGATCTTTCAAAAATTATGGTACTTACTAGCTTTCAGCTCTCATTGCCCCTATTATAGGCATCTTTAGGTAATTAAGGTTAAAGTGACAGAACTAAGAGGATATGCTTGACAAGTTATAACTTGAAATCTCATGCCCCTTACTTACGAGTACTGAACCTCATGCTACTCAACTTCAGTCAGAAGTAAGCTCTTATCATTGTAAATACATATGTATCATAGAGAACCGCCAACGGGGTACCCCTTGCACATGATACAGGAGCTATCCCATAATCAAAATGACAAAGCAAGCAGACAATGAGCATCTCAGCAATCTTTTTATTTGCTATATGCATAGGTTTTCTTTGAGGATGCTTCATAGAGTGCTCATGATCGTTATGCTGCAAGTTTCCACCATGATTAGGCATGGCTTAGGCTAGCGGCCTAGGCGTTTCTCTAACACACATACAAACTCCATGATTTTACAAGTTCCGCTTTTATTTCACACAAACGGGATCCCTAAGCAAAAGAATCATGATATCAACGGAATATAAGTGCAATGTTTAAAGTGTTCCCCATGATACATGGTTCTTCTAACTTCAACCTATAAAGTGCAAGCATATACGCAACAAAGATGGATACAATGGTTCAAGTTTATTAAGTGCAAGAATGTAAAGTGTGCCTTCAAGTTCGTGAGAGCTTTAATCACTAATTTTCACATAACAAGTTTAATTTGGAAGGTAGATAAAAACATGAATTTACTTGGAATAGGAATAGTGCTAGTAGGTAGGTATGGTGGACACAAATGGCTTAGGTTTTAGTTTAAGGATTGGATGCACTAGAAGCATTCCCTCTCAGTACAGGTTTTTGGCTAGCAAGGCTAGGAAGCAAGCATAAGAATTGAAGGAAACAAACAAACATACAAGTGATAAAAACAAACATGCAATCTTCCTTGGAAGCACAAAAGATCTTAACTAGAGAATACTAAAGTTATGAGCAAATCAATAAAGAAAGATGATGAAATTATATTTCTTTAAGAGTACTTTTATATTTTTCATTCAGTTCTCAAAATAGTGTTGCTATTGACCAAGCTAGGTTTGCCAAAACCAACTAAATTAACTCAATGATCCCAAAGTGATACCAAGGGATACATAGATATCTAACGAGAGGGGGGACACTTCCATAATGCAAACCATCCTACATGATAACTTCTCTATTCATGATATGACTCTACTAAAAAGGTAAAAAGATAGAAGATAGCGATGTGATACCGTGGCACTCCCCCAAGCTTGGAACAAACCAAGGGGATGTCAAAACTTGATGAAGAATTACTCCTTCGGTGGTGGTGGTATTCTCTCGTCATTGTCCGACTTCCAAGGTAAGGGCTCCCCATCAACAAAAGACATCGTGGTCTCCAGCATCCTGAAACTTGCAGCAGCACTTATGCGTTTAAACCTAACCTCTTACTCACAGTTTTGAATTTGAACGTCAGAGAGTTGTGCTTGCAGTTGGTTGGTTGTTTGGTGGAGTGGGAGAATTTCATCCTTGAGCTCAGCAGTCTCCTTTTGGTGCTCGGCGATGAGTTTAGAACAAATCTTATGGATGATATCCACTTCATGTTCCGCCATCTTCTTCTACCTAAAGACTTCTTGCTCCAGCGCTTCCATCATGTCCGACAGACTTCCTTCACCTTTAGAGCCTTGAACCTCTTTTTTCCGAACCTCCCCATCTTCAAGCAACAACTTCTTGGGATGAATCTTCAACTCTCGAATGTATGGGTTAATGATATCCGCTGAGGAATCTTCCTTGGCTGATCCAGAGGAAGACATTGTGGCTCCAAATCTGGGACTCTACCTGTCAGAAACATATTGAAACAAAAACACGATGAGAACACGATATACGAACCTCGGGGGATCCGGTGGATTATATATTACGAAGGTTTACAACAAAAGGGAGGTACTGGCAGAAAACAGGTCGGAGACGGAGTCCTGGGCGGCCACACCACCTGGTGGCGTGGCCAGGGGGCCCGTGCCAGGGGGTGGTGTGAGCCACCCTGGCTCCTTTTTCGTCCCTGTTTCTCTTTGTAGCTTTCCTTGTTGGATAAAAACTCCAAAAATACAACTGGATAGAATTTTTGCGGAACTTTTCTTACCAGATCTATTACCTATTCGAAACCGGACTTTGCAGGTCTCTGAATTTGGTCTTTGATAAATTTTTATGAACTTACCACTTGAATAACATCAATATCTTCATCTTCATACTCATATTGCCCGAGTCATGAAACCTTTCTCTTTCTTATTACACCATTTTCTCTGATAACCTGGAAATTTCTTCACACAAAACTTCACACAATTCTCATTAGTAACATTAGTGTAAGCGAGGTACTAAAACTTTTAAGTCAAATTTCAACTTAAATCCATCCAAGCATAAGCTACTGTAGCAACTCCTTCCGAAAACCCAAAAAGAATTCAGAATGGAAATCGATTTAAGAAGCAAATGCAAGAGTGGCAAAAATCTGTCAAAACAGACCAGCAGAAAAAGATCAATTTTTTAGAAAATCTTACGTTGCTCAAATCAAAAAGTACAAAGCTAACGAAAGTTAAATAAGAACCTGGGGCAAAAGCACAAAAAATTACAAATCAGTCCGACAGACAGAGATCTCTAACGAATTTTTACGGTGTAGCACAAATATCTGTTTCGGGATAGCAACTTCCCCAAATCTTACTTCTCTCTCATTAGAGGTTGATCTTGACACAAAAAACAAAAAAGGATAAGGAGAGGTTATTGCCGAAACAATAACTTCTAAAACTCAAAGAAAAAAAAACTGAAATCAAGAATATATTGGGTTGTCTCCCAAAAAGCTCTTTCTTTATAGCCATTAAGATGGGCATTATAATTTCAATGATGCTCACATAAGAATACGAGTTGAAGTGAAAGAGACCATTAAGAAGAAAAAATACACATGTTTAATTCTAACCCACTTCCTATGCAAGGGAATTTTGTAAACAAACAAGTTGTTGAAGCCAGAGGCTACTAGCATAGGAAGGCAAGATAAGTGCAACATAAAAACTTTCAGCATAAAATGAGGAAACTTGATATTATTGAGATGCATAAGAACAGTCTTCCCTCTCTCATAATAACTCTCAGTATCATGCATAAATTTAATGATATAGCTATCACAAGAACCATTGTAGCAATGATCACTTATCCTAATAGAAAACATAGGGACACTAGCTCTCATAACACTACTTTGTGAAACAATATTAGAAGTATCCTTACAGAGGATAGTGTGTCCATCTTTTACATATTTAGTGACAAAATCTTTCACATTTGTTATTATAGGTTCATCATCCATTTGTTTATCAGGTTCAATAGCTTTATTTGTACTTTCATTAACCATACTAGCTATCATAGAATGTTCCTTTATCTTAGCTGGGAAATATATTTTCTCAATGTAAGGTTTAGGTAAAGCATGATTAGTAGTATAAACTTCAGTATTTTTGCAAGAACACACTTAGAAACATCTTTATATGGTTCATGATACTTATTCCACTTATTTTTAGAAACTTCAATATAGGAAGCAAAATCCTTAAAACAATTTGTAATAACTTGAGAATCAAGACCATAAGCATATTTAATATTTTGAAAGTCATCAGTTCCCATAAAAGATTCAATGCATTCATAGTCATAATTTATACCTGACTTTCTTCCTTTGTCATTCTTCCATGCTTCAGCATTGTCTTCAATACGGTCCATAAGATCCCATTTAGCTTCTTCTTCCATGCGGGTGAATGATCCAGCACAAGAGGCATCCAATAAATCCTTATCATGAAGAGAAAGCCTTGCATAAAAGTTATTGATAATAATATTGTTGGGGAGCTCATGAATGGGACATTTGATCATTAGTGACTTCAATCTCCCCTAAGCTTGAGCTGTACTCTCTCCATAAAGAGGCCAAAATTTGTATATTTGATTCCGATCTTTACGAATCTCAGTAGGAGGATAAATCTTTGAATAAAAGAGTGGTACTATTTCCTCCCTTTTAAGAGCTTGACCATTCTTCAGCAGTTTATACCATTCTTCAGCTCTTCCTTTAAGTGATAATGAGAATAACTTCTTCTTGACTTGATCTGTTGTAATACCTGCACACTTGAACAACCCGCATAATTCGTGTATAAAGAGCAAATGATCACCGGGATGGATAGTTCCATCTCCAACATAATACTTATCCATAACACGATCAATAATTCTTGTAGGTATTTTAAAAGTATCATTCTCAGTAGGTGGTGGTTCATCTACTACCTTAGCAGTGGTAGTAGCATTATGAAATAAGAAACTAAGCGAATTATCCATAATGAAAATAAAGAAACTAACAGAAATAAACAATACTCACTGTAGAAGTTTCTTTACCAGTTCCACTCTCACATAGCTCTTCACTCCCCGACAACGGCGCCAGAAAATAGTCTTGATGACCCACAAGTATAGGGGGTGTATCGCAGTATTTTCGATAAGTAAGAGTGTCGAACCCAACGAGGAGTATAAGGTGCTGGCGAATGGCTAGGAGCAGGAATTCTCTATAAATACTTAGCAAACGGATTTTTTAGGGGTTTTTGATAATGCAGGTAAATAAAGTACGAGTAAATAAAAGACAGTAATAATAAATGCAGCAAGTGCCCAATCCTTTCTTTAGCAAAGGATAAGCCGGTTGTATTACTTAAGATGACCAAACGTTCTCGAGGACACATGGGAATATCATCAAGTGCTTGTGCTTCATATAGTTCATTAATATTTTTTAGTTTACTAAGTGTTTTGTGGGTGAACCTATGCTAATGTACGGACCTTCCTAGGACTAATACATACTTATGATTATACCCCTTCCAAGCATCCGCAAGTACAAGAAAGTAATTAAGGTAGAAACCTAATCACAGCTTTAAACTCTAAGACCCTGACGTCCCTTGTACAATGGTTTCCTAATGGGGGTTCAGGTTTCTGTCACTCTGGCAACCCCTACGATTAGTACCCAAATACACAATGCATTCCCCTAGGCCCATATAGGTGAAGTGTCATGTAGTCGACGTTCACATGACACCACTAGAAGAAGTACACCACAACTTAAATATCAAACTATTGAATCATTCTCAATACAATTCCACTACTAACAACATGACTTCTCCCATGTCGTCAAGAACAAAACGAACTACTCACAAAACATCATATGGATCATGATCAAAGATGAAATAATGATAAGTGACAATCTTAACATAAATGATAATTTAATGGTTAACTCAATAGCATCAACTACAAAGAGTAATCAACACCAGGAAAGTTTCCCCTAAGAACTATGCAAGATTCAACCAAATTTTTACAGCGGTATGAAGTGGTGATGATGGTGCTGGTGGAGATGATGTTGGTGATGATGATGATCCCGATGAAGTCCACCTTGATGGTGGTGTTGATGGCGACAATCTCCCCTCTTCGGGAAGGAATTCCCCTGGTAGAATTCTGTCCGCCGGCAGCGGCAGAATCTTTCTGTGGTTGCTGCCTGAGTCCTAGGGCTTCGGGAGGATAATATATGCCAGAGGGGAGAGGCTAGAGTGGACTAGGGCGGCCATACCACCTGGTGGCGCGGCCTTGGGTGGCCCGCACAAGGAGGTGGTGTGCGCCCCCTATGGCCCATCTCCACTTCCCCTTCTGGCAATCTCCGTCTTCTGGAAATATAATTTTCCATGTATTTTTCCCGGATTTTCGGATCTTCACGAATTTCGCCTCCAAACAACACCTTTTCCATCAGAATCCTGACTGTAGCGGTCCATGCTCCAAAATTCGTCAGCCATACAAAAAAGATGAAATAACATAAGTATAATATCTTAATATGAAATATATCAATGAATAAAAGTAAATTGTGATATAGAATAATGATGCAAAATGGACATATCAATTATTTTCACGTTTTATGGTCGTTTTCATGAGCTATTGCCAACAGTTTTGGGGTTTTAGGGCGACATACGATGAACGTAAAAACCTAATCTATATGTTTGAGATATATGACCAAAAATTTGTCGTTTTCGGATTTTATGGCCATTTTCATGAGCTATTGCCCACACTTTTGGGGTCCCAGGGCAATTTACAAGGATCGCAAGACCCGATACATGTTTGAGAGATATACCAAAAAATCGTCATTTTCGTGCTTTATGGCCATTTTCATCAACTACTACCCACGGATTTGGGGTTCCAGTGCAATTTACAATGATAGCGAGACCCTATAAAAGTTTGAGGATATGACCAAAAACTCGTCGTTTTCGCGTTTTATGGCCGTTTTCATGAGCTATTGCCCACATATTTAGGGCTCCAAGACGATTTACAACTATAGTGAGACCCGGTAAATGTTTAGGAAATTTCACCAAAAACACGTCGTTTCCAAGTTTTATGGCCATTTTCATGAGCTCTTGCCCACGGTTTTGGGTTCCAGAGCACACTTGATACGTGTTTGGGAGTTAAGACCAAAAACTCATCGTTTTCGCATTGAGGGCCGTTTTCATGAGCTATTGTTCTTTGTTTTGGGGTTCCAGGACGATTTACAACAACCATAAGACCCGATAAATGTTTTTGAGGTATGACAAAAAACTCGTCGTTTAGTGTTTTATGGCCGTTTTCATGATCTATTGCCCACAGCTTTGGGGTTCCAGGGTGATTTACAACGACCGTGATGACCGATACATGCATGTTTGCGATGTATGAGGAAAAACTGATTGTTTTCACGTTTTATGGTCGTTTCCATGAGCTATTGCCCACAGTTTTGGAGTTTTAGGGCGATATACGACGAACGTAAGACCCAAATATTTTTGATCGATATGAGCAATAACTAGCCATTTTCATGTTTTGTGGCTGTTTTCATGAGCGAATACCCATAATTTTGGGGTTCCAGTGTGATTGATAATGACCGTAAAAACCTGATGCATATTTCAGATTTATGACCAAAAACATGTCGTTTTCACATTTTATGGCCATTTTCATGAGCTATTGCCCACACTTTTGGGGTCCAGGGCGATTTACAAGTATCGTAAGACCCGATACATGTCTGACAGATATGACCAAAAAATCGTCCTTTTCGTGCTTTATGGCCATTTTCATGAGCTATTGCCCATAGATTTGGGGTTTCAGGGCGATTTACAATGATAGCGAGACCCTATAAAAGTTTGACAAATATGACCAAAAACTCGTCGTTCTCGCATTTTATGGCCGTTTTCATGAGCTATTGCACACAGATTTGGGGCTCCAAGACGATTTAAAACGATGGTGAGACCCAGTAAATGTTTAAGACATTTCACCAAAAACACGTCGTTTTCATGTTTTACGGCTGTTTTCATGAGAGATTGCTGATGGATCAATGCACGGCGCCCAAAAGAATGCTTGATGGCGGTGTTGATGTAGAGCTCGTTGGGAACCCCAACAGGAAGGTATGATGAGCACAGCAGCAAGTTTCCCTCAGTTATGAAACCAAGGTTTAATCGAACCAGTAGGAGCAAGGAAACACCTCAAAGGTATTACTAGCTGAGCTTTGGCAGGGCGCACTACCGCTGCTAGTAGCAATGTGGAGACCTGCACAACACAACCACAGAACTTTGTCCCCAACTTGCTATGAGGTTGTAAATCTCATCGTGTTTTGCGGAAAACAAAGGATTAAACGTATCGAATGGAAAGAAGTAAAAGTTTGCAGAAAAAAAACACAAAGAAGAAACAGTTTATAGATTGTATGTGAAGTAAAGGACTGTGATCCATAGTTCACTAGAGGTGGCTCTCCTTAGATAGATAACATGCTGGCTGAACAAATTACATCGGGGCAATTGACAAACACCGAGAAAGCAATATATGCATATACTAATCATCTTGACTCCTTTGAGACTTGATTGGGCACAACATAATACATAGACCGCCATCCAACTGCATCTATGACTAATAATCCACCGTCAGGTTATCATCCGAACCCCCTCCAGTATTAAGTTCCAAGCAACAGATTATTGCTTTACGAACTGCGTGTAAAGTAAACAATACAATTGTTCTATGAACAAAAGATCGTTATTTTCTCCCTAGTAGCAATAGCACATCTAGTACCTTAGAGATTTCCGTCACTTCCCCAGATTACTAGAGGCATGAACCCACTATCGAGCATAAATACTAACTCTTGGAGTTGCTAGCATCTACTTGGCCAGGATAGCTACTAACAACGGAAAGCATGCAAGATCTCAAATAACAAAGACATGATAGAATCAATAATCAATCTAAAATAGCATCTCAATATCCATCGGATCCCCGCAAACGCAACATGTATGGATTATAATTAGATGATCTTGATCATGAACGGAGCTCACAAGATCTAAACATGAAAGCACAAAGGAGGAGAAACTAGCCATCTAGCTACTACATGGATCCGTAGTCCAAGGATGAACTACTCACGCATCAGACCGGAGGCTTGCATGGTGATGAAGAAGGCCTCCATGGTGAATTCCCCTCTCCGGAAGGGTGCCGGAAAGAGCTTCAGATCTCCCCAATCTAGGGACACAGACGACGGCGGCTACAGACTCTTTCGTGGATTTTTTGATCGGGTCCTTAGGGTTTTCGTCCCGAGGGCAACTTATAGGCGGAAGGAGAGGCCGAGGGGGTGCTGCTATCGGCCAGACCACCCCCTGGCGCGGCCCAGGCCTGGCCGCGCGGTCAGGTGGTGTGGCCGCCCCCCAGCCCTTCTCCGTCTCGTATTCTGGCACTTGATCCCTTCCGGAAAAATAGGCACTTTGGCTTTTGTCCCGTCCAATTCCGAGAATATTCATTTTTTGACTTTTCTGGAACCAAAAACAATAGAAAACAGGCAGCTGGCACTGTGGCTCTTGTTAATAGGTTAGTCCAAGAAATCATATGAAAAGTACTCCAAAGTTGGAACAAAACACAAGAAAGTGGATAAAACCAAGCATGGAACATAAAAAATTATAGATACATTTGCAATGTATCAACATCCCCAAGCTTAACTCCTGCTCGTCCTCGAGTAGGTAAGTGATAAAAAGAAATAATTTTTGAGGTGACATGCACCATCAAAACTTGATCAAAGTATTTGCAAAACTCAAAGCTGGGATCATAGTAATTCCATCATAACATGAAAGACAAAGTTCTTGCAATAAGCAAAGAAACTATGATACTACATGAAAAGGCACAAACAAAAGATTCATGAATAACATGCTTTGCAAGACGTTTGTTTGTTTCACATAAAGAAAACATAGCATAATAGTATTTAGCTTGTCCCTCAATAGAGTAGCAAATATAAATGCATAGGACACCTTCAAAGTTCATAAGAGTGACTAGATACAATAGTTTCAAACAAGGAATAACAAGTTATGCATCAATCAACTAGTCTCGGGACAATGCACATAGAACTAAGAATGGCCACTATGCTCTCAAAGTAGTGCATAAAGATAGAAGGTGGAGACTCAATATAATGGGGGAAGAAAAGCCTTTATAAAAGGAAGTAGGGATTCAAGTCGCATAAAGAGCTTCTAAAAATTATGGTACTTGTAGTTTTCTGCTCTCATTGCCCCCATCATAAGTATCTTGAAGGTGATTAAGGTTAAAGTGACACAACTAAGAGGATATTCTTGACAAGTTATAAACCGAAATCTCACGCCCCTTACTTACGAAGAACGATCCTCATGCTACTCAACTTCAGTCACGAGTAAGCTCTTGTCATTGTAAGTATATGTGTATCATTAAGAACCGCCAACGGGGTACCCCTTGCACATATACGGGAGCTTTCCCATAATCAAAATGACAAGGCAAGCAGACAATGAGCATCTCAGCGATCTTTTTATTTGCTATTTGCATAGGTTTTTATTGAGGATGCTTCATAGAGTGCTCACTATGGTGATGCTGCAAGTTTCCACCATGATTAGGCATGGATTAGGCTAGCGGCCCAGGCGTTTCTCTAACACATATACAAACTCTATGAGCTTACAAGTTCCACTTTTATAGCCGGGATCTGTAAGCAAAAGAACATAATATCAACGGGGTACAAAGTACAAGTGCAATGTTGAAAGTGTTCCCCATGGTACATGGTTCTGCTAATTTCAACTTATAAAGCGCAAGCATATACGCACAAAGAAGGACCCAATGGTTCAAGGTTATTAGGGGCAAAAAAGTAAAGTGTGCCATCAATTTCATGAGAGCTTTAATCACTAGTTTTCTCATAACAAGTGAACGGTAAACAAAAGCATGAATATACTTGGAATAGCATAAGCTAGTAGGTAGGTATGGTGGACTCTTTGCAAAAACTTGGTTTAGGGAGTTGGATGCATGAGTGGAACTCATACTTGGTTGTGGAGGCTAGCAAAAGACTGGGAGCGACAAACTAAGAGAGCAATAATGGCCATAATCATGCAGAGCGACAAACCATCATTGATCAAAGCATAAAGTGATACTACAAGTTGAAAACTAAAGGATCAAAAAGGCTATGGTGACTTGAGATAGTCATAACATGGTCTGAGCATGCGCCAAGTCAACCCAAATAAAGCATCAAAGGAGAATACCACTATACTATGCTTCAATATGCTAAAACAACGCATGATTCATCCAAGGCACATTAAGCAATCTCAATTGTTTATAACAAGTCATGCTACAACAAAGAATACTAAGCATAAAGCCAAAACAATATCGAGCATGGCATGACAGAGCATAGGCTACAGTCAAAAACGAACTCTTTTTACCACATAAGCACGAACTTTCCTACTCTTTTCCAAACCAAACCGAACTATTTGTAAACCAAAGTGTGAAAGAGGGGGTCCAACCAACTTATTCAGAAAACTAAGCAAACCAAGCAAATTAAAAAAACAAAACGAAAACGAAAAATAAGACGCTCCAAGAGAAACACAACTGTGCACGAAACAATAAAAATGAAGTGTTTGGAAGAAACCTGGAATTTTTACTGATGAAGAAGGGGATGCCTTGGGCATCCCCAAGCTTTGACGCTTGTACTTCTTGGATATTTCTTGGGGTGACACGCGTGGCATCCCCAAGCTTGAGCTTTAGTCCATCCTTCATCTCGTTACTCATTCCTTCCATACACCTGAAATTTTTCCTTCATACAAAACATCACACAATCTCATTAGCAACATTACTGCACTTAAGATAAATAAGTCTCAAGGTTCAGTTCTAACACCAAATAAAATTCCATTAGAACACTATCTACTGTAGCACTTCCCTCAAAAAGCTCAATTCCCCAACGGAACTCAAGAAGAAACTAATAAGAAGCAAATGCAGAAAATGGCAGAAATCTGTTAAAACAGACCAGCAGGTAAAGACGAATTTTTTCGAAGATCTTCGGTTGCTCATATCAAAAAGTGTGGAACTAACGAAAGTTAGATAACAACCTGTGGCAGAAGCACAAACAATTACAGCTCAATCCAACGTACAGAGATCTCTCAGGAAGTTTTACGGTGAAGCATAGAAATCTGTTTCGGGACAGTAACTTTCCCAATCATTATTTCACTCTCATTAGAGGTTACTCTTGGCACAAAAAGCAAATAAAAAGGATAAGATGAGGTTATTAAAGAGGTAATAACTTCCAAGACTCAACTAAAACTCTTGGGTTATCTCCCAACAAGTAGTTTCTTTAACGCCTTTAAGTTAGGCATAAGAACCAAAGAAAGAATCAAGGGTTCTCAAATGAAGAAGCATTAAGACCAAATTTTGTTTTCATACGAAAAGCAAAATAAGTCTTTTCCCTCTTTTTAGGGAAGTGTTCTATACCTTTATTGAGTGGGAGTTGATATTTAATGGTGCCTTCTTTCATATCAATGATGGCACCAACGGTTCTAAGAAAAGGTCTTCCCAAAGTAATAGGACAAGAAGCATTGAATTCAACATCCAAAACATAGAAATCAACGGGGACATAGGAATCATTAACCATAATAAGAACATCATTAATACTCCCCATGAGTTTCTTTTTAGCATTAGCATCAAATGGGACATTCATATAACAATCTTCAAGAGGAGGCAAAATCAAGCATATCATAAATCCTTCTAGGCATAATAGAAACACTACTATCAAGATCACACAAAGCTTTGAAATCAAATTCGTTCACTTTCATATTAATGATGGGTTCCCAACCATCTTTTTTTTATGGGAATAGAAGCTTTATGTTTCATCTTTTCTTCTTTAATCTTTATGAGACCATCAGTAATGTGTTTTGTAAAAGCCATGTTCATAGCACTAGCATTAGGACTTTTAGCAAGCTTTTGTAGGAACTTAATAACTTCAGAGATGTTGCAACCATCAAGATCAAAATCAACTTTATCATTTTAAGTAGTAGAACTATTACTATCCTCAACACCAGTGGTGGTGATAGTAGAAACACTAATGTTTCTAGCAATTTCATCTTCTCGTTCCCACTTAGCATGTAATTCAGCTAATAGTCTAACATTTTCATCAATTCTTACTTGTATGGCATTAGTAGCTGCAAATGGATTCTCATTAGTTTCAGGTTTGGCAGCCATTTTATTCAAAGTAGATTGAGCTTCAGCCAAAGATGCTATATTTCTTTCAGCATTAGAGAGTTTTTCCTCAATAGTTTTATTGAAAGAAGTTTGTTTACTAATAAACTCTTTAAGCATAACTTCAAGTTCAGAGGGAGCACTCTTATTATTGTTGTAAGAATTTCCATAAGCATTAACATTGTTGGGAGGATATGGCTTATAATTGTTGTTACCAAAATTGTTCCTATAAGCATTATTACCATAAGTATTGTTGCCAAAGTTGTTATTTCTTATGAAGTTCACATCAACTTGCTCTTCTTGAGCAACCAAAGAGGCTAAAGGAACATTATTTGGATCAATATGGGCTTTCCCATTAACAAGCATAGACATAATAATATCAATCTTATCACTCAAGGAGGAGGTTTCTTCAACAGAATTTACCTTCTTACCTTGTGGAGCTCTCTCAGTATGCCATTCAGAATAATTAACCATCATATTATCCAATAGTTTTGTTGCAGCACCCAAAGTGATGGTCATAAAGGTACCTCCAGCAGCTGAATCCAATAGATTCCTTGAAGAATAGTTCAATCCTGCATAAAAAGTTTGGATGATCATCCAAACAGTCCGTCCATGAGTGGGACAATTCTTTACCAAAGATTTCATTCTTTCCCAAGATTGAGCAACATGCTCATTATCAAGTTGTTTAAACTTCATTATTTCACTTCTCATAGATATAATCTTAGCAGGAGGATAGTATTTTCCAATAAAAGCATCTTTGCACTTAGTCCAAGAATCAATACTATTCCTAGTTAAGGAATTCAACCACTCTTTAGCTTTTCCTCTCAAAGAGAAGGGAAACAATTTCAGTTTAATAATATCACCATCTATATCCTTATGCTTTTGCATCTCACAAAGTTCAACAAAGTTATTTAGAGGGGAAGCAGCATCTTCATTACCAATACCAGAAAATTGTTCTCTCATAACAAGATTGAGCAAAGCAGGTTTTATCTCAAAGAAAGTATTTTCAGCCATAGGTGGAGAAATAGGAGTGCTCATAAAATCATTATTGTTGGTGCTAGTAAAGTCACACAACTTGGTGTTTTCAAGAGTAGTCATTTTTTGGGTTTTCAAATAAGAAAGCAAACAAGTAAAACTAATTTTTTGTGTTTTTTTGAAGAACAAAACAAGCAAACAAAGCAAAAAGAAACTAAGAAAAAAAAACAACAAAGTAAAGAGATTGGTTATGATGGACTCCCCTTGTGAAGATGTCCTTGACTCCCGGGCAACGGCGCCAGAAAAATTCTTGATGGCTCAATGAACGGTGCCCAGAAAAATGCTTGATGGCGGTGTTGATGTAGAGCTCGTTGGGAACCCCAAGAGGAAGGTATGATGAGCACAACATCAAGTTTCCCTCAGTTATGAAACCAAGGTTTAATCAAACCAGTAGGAGCAAGGAAACACCTCAAAGGTGTTACTAGCTGAGCTTTGGCAGGGCGCACTACCGGTGCTAGTAGCAACGTGGAGACCTGCACAACACAACCACAGAACTTTGTCCCCAACTTGCGATGAGGTTGTGAATCTCACCGTGTTTTGCAGAAAACAAAGGATTAAACGTATCAAATGGAAACAAGTAAAAGTTTGCAGAAAGAAAACACAAAGCAGAAACAGTTTATAGATTGTATGTAAAGTAAAGGACCGGGATCCATAGTTCACTAGAGGTGGCTCTCCTTAGATAGATAACATGCTGGGTAAACAAATTATAGCGGGGCAATTGACAAACACCAAGAAAGCAATACATGCATATACTAATCATCTTGACTCCTTTGAGACTTGATTGGGCATTACAGCATAATACATAGACCGCAATCCAACTGCATCTATGACTAATAATCCACCTTCAGGTTATCATCCAAACCCCCTCCAGTATTAAGTTGCAAGCAATAGATTATTGCTTTACGAACTTCGTGTAAAGTAAGCAATACAATTGTTCTATGAACAAAAGATCGTTGTTTTCTCCCTAGTAGAAACAGCACATCTAGTACCCTAGAGATTTCTGTCACTTCCCCAGATTACCAGAGGCATGAACTCACTATCGAGTATAAATACTAACTCTTGGAGTTGCTAGCATCTACTTGGCCAAGATAGCTACTAACAACGAAAAGGATGCAAGATCTCAAATAACAAAGACATGATAGAATCAATAATCAATCTGAAATAGCATCTCAATATCCATCAGATCCCCGCAAACACAACATGTATGGATTACAAAAAGATGATCTTGATCATGAACGGAGCTCACAAGATCTAAACATGAAAGCACAAAGGAGGAGAAACAGCCATCTAGCTACTACATGGATCCGTAGTCCAAGGATGAACTACTCACGCATCAGACCGGAGGCTTGCATGGTGATGAAGAAGGCCTTCAGGGTGAATTCCCCTCTCCAACGAGGTGCCGTAAAGAGCTTCAGATCCCCCCGATCTAGGGACAGAAACGATGGCGGCTACAGACTCTTTCGTGAATTTTTTGATCGTGTCCTTAGGGTTTTTGTCCCGAGGGCAACTTATAGGCGGAAGGAGAGGCCGAGGGGGTGCTGGGGTCGGCCAGACCACCCCCTGGTGCGGGCCAGGACTGGCCGCACGGCCAGGTGGTGTGTCCAGCCCCCAGCCCTTCTCCGTCTCGTATTCTGGCACTTGATCCCTTCCGGAAAAATAGGCACTTTGGCTTTTGTCCCGTCCAATTCCGAGAATATTCATTTTATGACTTTTCTGGAACCAAAAACAACAAAAAACAGGCAGCTGGCACTGTGGCTCTTGTTAATAGGTTAGTCCAAGAAATCATTTGAAAAGTACTCCAAAGTTGGAACAAAACAAAAGAAAGTGGATAAAATCAAGCATGGAATATCAAAAATTATAGATACATTTGCAATGTATCTATTGCCCATGATTTTGGGGTTCCAGAGCACACCTGATACATGTTTAGCAGTTAAGACCAAAAACTCGTCGTTTTCACATTGAGGACAATTTTCATGAGCTATTTCCCTTGGTTTCAGGGTTCTACGGCGATTTACAACGACCATAAGACCCGATAAATGTTTTTGAGGTATGACAAAAAAACTCGTCATTTTAGCATTCTATGGCCGTTTTCACGAGCTATTGGCCACAAATATGGGGTTCCACGGTGATTTACAAGGACTGTGAGAACTGATACATGTTTGCGATATATGACCAAATACTCGTTGTTTTCACGTTTTATGGTCGTTGTCATGAGCTATTGCCCACAGTTTTGGGGTTTTAGGGCGATATAGGACGAATGTAAGACCAAAATGTTTTTTTATCGATATGAGCAAAAACTCGCCATTTTCATCTTGTATGGCTGTTTTCATGAGATAATACCCACAATTTTGGGGTTATAGGGCGATTTCTAATGACCGAAAAAACCTGATATATATGTTTGAGATATATGACCAAAACTTTGTCGTTTTCGCATTTCATGGCCATTTTCACGATCTATTGCCCACTCTTTTGGGGTCCGAGGGCAATTTGCAAGGATCACAAGACCCAATACATGTTTGAGAGCGATATAACCAAAGAATTGTCCTTTTCGTGCTTTATGGCCATTCATGAACTATTACCCACGGATTTGCGGTTTTAGGGCGATTTACATTGATAGCGAGACCCTATGAAAGTTTGAGAGATATGACCAAAAACTCGTCGATTTCGCGTTTTATGGCCGTTTTCATAAGCTATTGCCCACAAATTTAGGGCTCCAAGAAGATTTACAACGATAGTGAGACCCTGTAAATGTTTAGGACATTTCACCAAAAACACGTCGTTTCCATGTTTTATGGCCGTTTTCATGAGCTATTGCCCACGGTTTTGGGTTCCAGAGCGCACTTGATACATGTTTGGGAGTTAAGACCAAAAACTCATCGTTTTCGCATTGAGGGCCGTTTTCATGAGCTATTGTCCTTGGTTTTGGGGTTCCAAGGCGATTTACAACGACCATAAGACCCGATAAATGTTTTTGAGGTATGACAAAAAACTCGTCATTTTAGTATTTTATGGCCGTTTTCATGATCTATTGCCCACAACTTTGGGGTTCCAAGGTGATTTACAACCAAAGTGATAACCGATACATGTTTGCGATATATGAGGAAAAACTGATTGTTTTCACATTTTATGGTCGTTTCCATGAGCTATTGCCCACAGTTTTGGAGTTTTAGGGCGATATACGACGAACGTAAGACCCAAATGTTTTTGATCGATATGAGCAAAAACTAGCCATTTTCGTGTTTTGTGGCTGTTTTCATGAGCGAATACCCATAATTTTGGGGTTCCAGTGCGATTTATAATGACCATAAAAACATGATACATATTTCAGATTTGTGACCAAAAACTTGTCGTTTTCACATTTTATGGCTATTTTCATGAGCTATTGCCCACACTTGTGGGGTTCTAGGGCGATTTACAAGTAAAGTAAGACCCGATACATGTCTGAGGGATATGACCAAAAAATCGTCCTTTTCGTGCTTTATGGCCATTTTCATGAGCTATTGCCCACAGATTTGGGGTTTCAAGGTGATTTATAATGATAGCGAGACCTTATAAAAGTTGTAGAGATATGACCAAAAACTCGCCGTTTTCGCGTTTTATGGCCGTTTTCATGAGCTATTGCACACAGATTTAGGTCTCCCAGACGATTTACAACGATAGTGAGACCCGGTAAATGTTTAAGTCATTTCACCAAAAACACGTAGTTTTTGTGTTTTATGGCTGTTTTCATGAGCGATTGACCATGGTTTTGGGGTTCCAGAGTGCACCTGATACATGTTTGGCAGTTAAGACCAAAAACTCATCATTTTTGCATTGAGGACCATTTTCATGAGCTATTGCCCTTGGTTTCGGGGTTCTAGGGCGATTTGCAACGACCGTAAGACACGATAAATGTTTTTGAGGTATGACAAAAAAAACTCGTCATTTTAGTGTTTTATGGCCGTTTTCATGAGCTATTGGCCACAGCTATGGGGTTCCAGCGTGATTTACAAGGACCGTGTGAACTGATACATGTTTGCCAAATACTCGTTGTCTTCATGTTTTATGGTCGTTGTCATGAGATATTGCCCACAGTTTTGGGGTTTTAGAGCGATATAGGACGAATGTAAGACCCAAATGTTTTTTTATCGATCTGAGCAAAAACTCGCCATTTTCATCTTTTATGGCTGTTTTCATGAGATAATACCCACAATTTTTGGGTTATAGGGCGATTTCTAATGACAGTAAAAACCTGATATATATGCTTGAGATATATGACCAAAACTTTGTTGTTTTCGCATTTCATGGCCATTTTCACGATCTATTGCCCACACTTTTGGGGTCCCAGGGCAATTTACAAGGATCGCAAGACCCAATACATGTTTGAGAGAGATATAACCAAAAAATTGTCCTTTTCGTGCTTTATGGCCATTCATGAACTATTACCCACGGATTTGCGGTTTGTGGCGCCCCGCAAAAACCACTACTAGAAAATCGCGTTGTTTTTGTGCATTGCATCATCATAACCACATGCTCATGTCATCATGCCACATTGCATTTGAGCATCGTCATCATCATGCATGGTTTTTTTCTAAACTATTTTCGAAACGCCTAGTTTTGTTTTCTAAATATCCCCGTCTTTATTCAAACTAAAACCCGGGTCTCCGGATTATTTTGTTTCGTCTACCAACGGTTTGCAAAAGCCCCGTTATAAATAATAAAATATTTATTTTATTTTAAGGGGGCAGCCGTACCGGGCCGATCCGACCCAGTCGGCCACCCCCAGTACAAAAACCAGACTACCCAAACCCTTTTCCTACCTAAACCTAATCTACCCAGCCCCCTTCCACCTCACCCCAACCTATCACATCGCGCCAAATCACCCTGGCCCAATCCCCCAACCACTCAACCGCTACCACCTCACCCCCAACTCCCTCCATTTCCCTCACACAACCACCTGCACCACTCCATCCACCGGCCACCTTTTTCCCGCCCACCTCACCGACCGGCCGCCCCTGGCCCGCAACCCAACCCCACCTGCACGCACTCCCACACCCCGATTCCCATCCCACGCGCCGTTCCCACCTGCCCTCTTCCTCGGGCCCACGCGGGAGACGCGGTCGCCCCGCGCGCCGCTCACCCTCTCTCTCTCTCCCCTTTCCCCGTCGCGTCCACCTTCCTCTCTGGCACCGCCGGCCGTTGCCGGGCCCTCCCGCACCCTACTTCGCCCGTCCCCGCCGACCCCGCCGCCTGATTCTCCTCTGGCCGTCGACCCGTCGCGCCGTCCTCCTCAACCCGGCCGCCCTGCGTCTGCACCAGCCGCCGCCCTCCGCACCGCCGCGGGCCTCACCTCTCCACCGCCGCCTTCCCTTCTTCTCCCGGCCGTCTCCGCCACTGGATGCGCCGCCACCGTGCCCTGCGCTCCACCGTGGTCCTCATCGGCACCCTCTGCCACGACCCGTCTCTCCTCCGTGCAGGTCGCCTTCTGCATCGCCTCTCCCCGGCTTGCCTTCTATCGAGCTCGCCCTCTGCCCCGTGCATGGCCTCCGTTACCCAGTCGCCTGCAAGCCCCGCTGCCCTCGTCGCCTCACGCCGTCCTCTCCGCTTCCCTCAGCAAGCTGGCACCGCACCTCCCTCGGCCTGGTGGCGTCGCCCCTGTTGCCTCGTGTCCGTGACCGTGACCCTGCAACACGGGTGGTTCAACAGGCTCCCACCACCGTGCATATGTGGTAACGCGGCCACATTCTTTCGTGCCTTTGCCCGGTGCATGTACCCGATGGCCTTGACGCAACATGTTCTGCGGACAATTGTGTCGTTCTAGACCTGTGTTCCACCAAGCTCGCCGCCTTGATAGCCGTTCCATGCCAAGTTCTACTTCCGGTTCCACCAAGATCTACTTCGCGGGAACCGAGCACCGAGACCGCCTCCCCGGACACCAAGACCGTCGACATGGAACCGAAGGACGTCAAGTTCTTCATCCCGGCACGCCAAGTTCTTCCTCTCGGACCCGAAGACACCGAGACCCGGGACGCCAAGATCTTCGCCGTGAACGACAAGATCGACGACACGACCCGACGACCGCGGATGCGACAAGAACTACTTCCGTTGTCCGAGACCGATCCCGTCGAGCCGTTTCCGCCCCCGTCGAACCTGTCGAACCCCGAACCCCTCGGAGCCCAAGTTCGCCGAACCCTAAATGTGATTCCCTATCCGAGACCCCCATTATTTTTATAATATGACATTATCGACTGTCGCATATTAAATTGTTCATCTCCGCATCATATCATAATCATGCTGGATCTTTTGCCGTAGTATTAAATAGTGCATCCGGTGTTTGTGCTAGTGTTTGCTTCTTCGCGGATTAGGCCGATGAGTTGATGCGAGTATCGACAAGTTCTTCGGATATGAATCTCCGGTAGTGTTTCCCAGGCGAGCATCTCTTCCCCTTCTACCTATTTTGCATTTATAGTCTTTATTTCCTCCTGTTGATCTATTGCTATCCGTGTTGCGATGCTTTAGTTTCGGTACCCCAGTTATATCCCGTGCAGCCTCTATATTGTCTTGGACACCTCCTATTACCTGTGTTTGGTAGATAGCTGGCCTTGCGAGTCGTAGTTGCATGCTCAGGTGCGATCTCATGTTGACAAGTGCCCCAGTTGTTGGAATGCTGGCAGATGGTTATCGGTGGAGCTGCTTAATGGTGGAGATGATCATGACTTTAAATACAACTATTAAAATACTAGATATAACTAATGCAGAGGCATCGGTGGGCAATAGATGTTATTTGGTTCTTCCACGCTCACTTGTGTCCCGAAGGACCCCGAGTACTTGATACCTGTTCCTTGATTTCTCGCGCTATCCACATCCGGGAGGCCTTATGGACCCCCCTGAGCCAGAGCTTGATTCATTTCTATTTCTTGGGGCCACAAAGTAGTTTGGGGCTTTATTACTATCATGTACTTATGCCATGTTACTGCTTTATTTACGATTGTGCATGGAGCACCTGTACTGTGTAGGATCGTGACACGTTTTCGCTGTATCGACAAGCCCAGTCACACTTTCGGGTTCCCAGTCGTTCCCAGCCGTCCACACAAACCCTGGGTCTGTTCTGGAGCCGGCCAACTGCGTTGCGGGTAGCTTAGTGGGCTGGCCCCCTGAAATATTTCTGAATCCTGTGATCGCTTTGTCGTGAATGCCTCGTTGGGTTTTGAGTTGGTTTTTCCGAGGTTGATCGAGTGTGTGTTGCTATTTGTGCGCCCCTGCAGGGTAAAACTTTCTGAAAGCTGTGTCCGCGGTTATGGACGACTTGAGCATAGTATCTCGATCATAGATAAGCATAACTAAAGTAGTGCTATAAACTTGACTTAATACGTGACTAGTAATCAGCTCAATTATAATGGAATGGTTATTAAAAATGCCAACAACTGGTGTATCTTGGTCGTATCGTGTTCTGATATACCTGCCTAGTAAGTATTACAACTCCAATGGAATCTGATAAAAGTGCTAACAATTGCTGGGTTTTGGGATTCCTCGGGACAATTTATATCTGACTAGTAAATGTTCCAACTACAACGGAATGGTGATTAAAACTGCCCACTACTCATGTTATCGGGATGACTCATGCTCTATATCTGAATAGTAAGTGTTTCAACTACAATCGAATGGATAAAAATGCCAACCGTGTGAGTTCCTCGGTCTGACTTCCTCGTTTGGTCTCGAGGGGGAAACGCCAGGATGGGTATGTTTGGTGTAGTCTCAGGTTGGATCCGAATCGGTCTTTCTTACCCCTCTCTAATAGCCGCCAGCTGTATCAAGTCTCTATAGGTGGTTTATTGCCGCTGCGCTGCCGCTTCAGCCCACCATACCTATGTAGGCGAGAGCCGCCGAATTCTACCCTCGCCGTGTACTGGCCTCAGTACTGACGCTCCTCTTTTTCCTTTGCCCTTTGTCGGCACCCCTTTTGTTTTAGCAGGTTTGAGATCGACGTCGTTAGCAGGGTTACCCTTCCGGCTTGGCCTGGGCATGGTTATGGATGCCATTGGTTATTCTTCAGGGCTCTTAGCCCCATTTGCATCTTGTCCGTCGTCGGACGCTCTATCGTTTTCAAGGTGATTTGAATCTTTGTATTGTATATTTGTATTCTTGACTCGTGGAGTCATGTTGTATATATATATCTGTTCTGTGGGTCGCATCGAGGACTGTTGTGTAATGTTATTACTTCGTTTCCCACCCGCACGAAAGTGCCTAGTGGGCGTCCTTGAATCGTTTCTATGCGGGTTTGGCGGAAAGGGCTAAAACTTGCATAGGGCCGATTTGAGGGTGTTACACGGTTTCAGGGCGATTTACAATGATAGCGAGACCCTATAAAAGTTTGAGAGATATGACCAAAAATTCATCGTTTTCGCGTTTTATGGCCATTTTCATGAGCTATTGCCCACAGATTTAGGGCTCCAAGACGATTTACAACGATAGTGAGACCCTGTAAATGTTTAGGAAATTTCACCATAAACACGTCGTTTCCATGTTTTATGGCCGTTTTCATGAGCTATTGCCCACAGTTTTGGGTTCCAAAGCACACTTGATACATGTTTGGGAGTTAAGACCAAAACCTCATCGTTTTCGCATTGAGGGCCGTTTTCATGAGCTATTGTCCTTGGTTTGGGGGTTACAGGGCGATTTACAACGACCGTAAGACCAGATAAAAGTTTTTGAGGTATGACAAAAAACTCGTCATTTCAGTGTTTTATGGCGGTTTTCATGATCTATTTCCCACAGCTATGGGGTTCCAGGGTGATTTACAACGACTATGATAACCGATACATGTTTGCAATATATGAGGATAAACTGATTGTTTTATCGTTTTATGGTCGTTTTCATGAGTTATTGCCCACAGTTTTGGAGTTTTAGGGCGATATACGACGAACATCAGACCCAAATGTTTTTGATTGATATGTGCGAAATCTCGCCATTTTCGTGTTTTATGGCTATTTTAATGAGCACATACCAATAATTTTGGGGTTCCAGTGCGATTTATAATGACCGTAAAAACCTGATACATATTTCAGATATATGAGGAAAAACAGTTTGTTTTCACGTTTTATGGTCATTTTCATGAGCTATTGCCCACACTTTTCGGGTTCCAGGGCGATTTACAAGTACCGTAAGGCCCGATACATGTCTAAGAGATATGACCAAACAATCATCCTTTTCGTGCTTTATGGCCATTTTCATGAGCTCTTGCCCACAGATTTGGGGTTTTAGGGCGATTTACAATGATAGCAAGACCCTATAAAAGTTTGAGAGATATGACCAAAAACTCGTCGTTTTCGCATTTTTATGGCCGTTTTCATGAGCTATTTCCCACAAATTTGGGGCTCCAAGACGATTTACAATGGTAGTGAGACCCGGTAAATGTTTAAGACATTTCACCAAAAACACGTTGTTTTCGTGCTTTATGGCCATTTTCATGAGCTATTATCCACGGTTTTGGGTTTCTAGAGGGCACTTGATACATGCTTGGGAGTTAAGATGAAAAACTCGTCATTTTCCCATTGAGGGGCATTTTCATGAGCTGTTACCCTTGGTTTTGGGGTTCGACCGTGAGAACCGATACATGTTTGTGATATATGACCAAAAACTCGTTGTTTTCACGTTTTATGGTCGTTTTCATGAGCTATTGCCCATAGATTTGGGGTTCCAGTGTGATTTACAACGACCGTGAGAACCGATACATGTTTGCGATATATGACCAAAAACTCGTTGTTTTTACGTTTTATGGTCGTTTTCATGAGCTATTTCCCACCGTGTTTGGGTTTTAGGGCGATTTACAAGGACCACAAGACCCGATACATGTCTCGGAGATATGACCAAAAAATCGTCCTTTTCGTGCTTTATGGCCATTTTCATGAGCTATTGCCCACATATTTGGGGTTTCAGGTCGATTTACAATGATAGCGAGACCCTATAATAGTTTGAGAGACATGACCAAAAACTCTTCGTTTTCGTGTTTTATGGCTGTTTTCATGAGCTATTGCACATAGATTTGGGGCTCCAAGACGATTTACAACGATAGTGAGACCCAATAAATGTTTAAGACATTTCAGCAAAAACACGTTGTTTTTGTGTTTTATGGCTATTTTCATAAGCGATTGCCCATGATTTTGGGGTTCTAGAGCACACCTGATACTTGTTTAGCAGTTAAGACGAAGAACTCGTCGTTTTCACACTGAGGACCATTTTCTTGAGCTTTTGCCCTTGGTATCAGGGTTCTAGGGCGATTTACAACGACCATAAGACCCGATAAATGTTTTTGATGTATGACAAAAAACTCGTCATTTTAGTGTTTTATGGCTGTTTTGATGAGCTATTGACCACAACTATGGGGTTCCAAGGTGATTTACAACAACAGTGAGAACTGATACATGTCTGCGATATATGACCAAAAACTCTTTTTTTCACGTTTTATGGTCGTTTTCATGAGCTAGTGCCCATAGTTTCAGGGTTTTAGGGCGATATATGACGAACGTAAAACCCAAATGTTTTTGATCGATATGAGAAAACACTCGCCATTTTCATCTTTTATGGCTGTTTTCATGAGATAATACCCACAGTTTTGGGGTTATAGGGCGATTTCTAATGACCGTAAAACCTGATATATATTTTGCGATATAGGACGAAAAATTTGTCGTTTTCGCATTTTATGGCCATTTTCTCGATCTGTTGCCCACGCTTTTGGGGTCCCAGGACAATTTAAAAGGATCGCAAGACCCGATACAAGTTTGAGAGAGATATGACAAAAAATTGTCCTTTTCGTGCTTTATGGCCATTCATGAACTATTACCCACGGATTTGCGGTTTCAGGGCGATTTACAATGATAGCGAGACCCTATAAAAGTTTGAGAGATATGACCAAAAACTCGTCGTTTTCGTGTTTTACGGCTGTTTTCATGAGCTATTACCCACAGATTTAGGGCTCCAGGACGATTTACAATGATAGTGAGACCCTATAAATGTTTAGGACATTTCTCCAAAAACACGTCGTTTCCATGTTTTATGGCCGTTTTCATGAGCTATTGCCCGCTGTTTTGGGTTCCAAAGCGCACTTGATACTTGTTTGGGAGTTAAGAGCAAAAACACATCGTTTTCGTATTGAGGGACGTTTTCATGAGCGATTGCCCTAGGTTTTGGGGTTCCAGGACGATTTACAACAACCATAATACCCAATAAATGTTTTTGAGGTATGACAAAAACTCGTCATTTTAGTGTTTTATGGCTGTTTTCATGAGCTATTTCCCACAGGTTTGGGGTTCCAGGGTGATTTACAACGACTGTGGTAATCAATACATGTTTACAATATATGAGGAAAAACTGATTGTTTTCACGTTTTATGGTCGTTTTCATGAGCTATTGCCCACAGTTTTGGAGTTTTAGGGCGATTTACAAGTACCGCAAGACTCGATACATGTCTGAGAGATATGACCAAAAAACCATCCTTTTCGCGCTTTATGGCCATTTTCATGAGCTATTGCCCACAGATTTCGGGTTTCAGGGCGATTTACAATGATAGCGAGACCCTATAAAAGTTTGAGAGCTATGACCAAAAACTCGTCGTTTTCGTGTTTTATGGTCGTTTTCATGAGCTATTGCACACATATTTGGGGCTCCAAGACGATTTACAACGATAGTGAGACCCGGTAAATGTTTAAGACATTTCACCAAAAACACGTCGTTTTCGTGTTTTATGGATGTTTTCATGACTGATTGCCCACGGTTTTGGGGTTCCAAAGCGCATCTGATACATGTTTGGCAGTGAAGACCAAAAACATGTCGTTTTCGCATTGATGGCCATTTTCATGAGCTATTGCCCTTGGTTTTGGAGTTCCAGGGCGATTTACAACGACCATAAGATCCGATAAATGTTTTGGAGGTATGATAAAAAACTCGTTATTTTAGTGTTTTATGAATGTTTTCATGAGCTATTGTCCACAACTTTGGGGTTTTAGGGTGATTTACAATGACCATGATAACCGATACATGTTTGCGATCTATGAGGAAAAACTGATTGTTTTCACGTTTTATGGTCGTTTTCATGAGCTCTTACCCGTAGTTTTGGAGTTTTAGGGCGATATACGACGAATGTATGACCCAAATGTTTTTTATCGATAATGAGCAAAAACTCGCCATCTTCGTGTTTTATGGCTGTTTTCATGAGCGAATAACCACAATTTTGGGGTTCTAGTGTGATTTATAATGACCGTCAAAATCTTATACATGTTTTAGATATATGACCAAAAACATGTCGCTTTCGTGTTTTATGGCTGTTTTCATGAGCGAATACCCACAATTTTGGGGTTCCAGTGCGATTTATAATGACTGTAAAAACCTGATGCATGTTTCAGATATATGACCAAAACCTTGTCGTTTTCACGTTTTATTATTGTTTACATGAGCTATTGCCCAATGTTTTCGGCTTTTAGGGCGATTTACAAGGACCGCAAGACCCGATACATGTCTAAGAGATATGACCAAAAAATCGTCCTTTTCGTGCTTTATGGCCATTTTCATGAGCAATTGCCCACAGATTTGGAGTTTCAGGGCGATTTACAATGATAGTGAGACCCGGTAAATGTTTGAGAGATATTACCAAAAACTCGTCGTTTTCGCGTTTTATGGCCGTTTTCATGAGCTATTGCACAAAGATTTGGGGCTCCAAGACGATTTACAACGATAGTGAGACCCGGTAAATGTTTAAGTCATTTCACCAAAAACATGTCGTTTATGGACGTTTTCATGAGCTATTGCCCACAGCTATGGAGTTCCAGGGTGATTTACAATGACAGTGAGAACTGATACATGTTTGCGATACATGTTTTCACGTTTTATGGTCCTTTTCATGAGCTATTGCCCACAGTTTTGGGGTTTTAGGGCGATATACGACGAACGTAGGACCCAAATGTTTTTTTATCGATATGAGCAAAAACTCGCCATTTTCATCTTTTATGGCTGTTCTCATGAGCTAATACCCACAATTTTGGGGTTATAGGGCGATTTCCAATGACCGTAAAAACCTAATATATATGTTTGAGATATAAATTTGTTGTTCTCGCATTTTACGGCCATTTTCATGAGCTATTGCCCACACTTTTGGGGTTCCAGGACAATTTACAAGGATCGCAAGACCCGATACATGTTTGAGAGATATGATTAAAAATCATCTTTTTCGTGCTTTATAGCCATTTTCATGAACTATTGCCCATGGATTTTGCGTTTCAGGGCGATTTACAATGATAGCGAGAACCTATAAAAGTTTGAGAGATATGACCAAAAACTCGTCGTTTTCGCGTTATATGGCCGTTTTCTTGAGCTATTGCCCACAGATTTAGGGCTCCAAGACGATTTACAACGATAGTGAGACCCGATAAATGTTTAGGACATTTCACAAAAAACACGTCGTTTCCATGTTTTATGGACATTTTCATGAGCTATTGCGCGTGATTTTGGGGTTCTAGAGCGCACTTGATACATGTTTGGGAGTTAAGACCAAAAACTCATCGTTTTCGCATTGAGGGCCGTTTTCATGAGCTATTGCCCTTTGTTTTGGGGTTGCAGAGCGATTTACAATGACCATAAGACCCGATAAATGTTTTTGAGGCATAACAAAAAACTCGTCATTTTACTGTTTTATGGCAGTTTTCATGAGCCATTGCCCACAGCTTTGGGGTTCCATGGTGATCTACGATGACCATGAGAACCGATACATGTTTGCGATATATGAGCAAAAACTGATTGTTTTCACGTATTATGGTCGTTTTCATGACCTATTGCCCACATTTTGGAGTTTTAGGGTGATATACGACGAACGTAAGACCCAAATGGTTTTGATCGACATGAGCCAAACTCGCCATTTTTGTGTTTTATGGCTGTTTTCATGAGCGAATGCACACGATTTTGGGGTTCCAGTGCGATTTATAATGACCGTAAAAACCTGATACCTGTTTCAGATATATGACCAAAAACATGTCATTTTCACGTTTTATTGTCGTTTACATGAGCAATTGCCCAATTTTTTCGGGTTTTAGGGCGATTTACAAGGACCGCAAGACCCGATACATGTCTGACAGATATGACCAAAAAATCGTCCTTTTCGTGCTTCATGGGTTTCAGGGCGATTTACAATGATAGCGGGACTCTATAAAAGTTTGAGAGATATGACCAAAAACTCGTCGTTTTCGCGTTTTATGGCCGTTTTCATTTGCTATTGCACACTGATTTGGGGCTCCAAGACGATTTACAACGATAGTGAGACCCGGTAAATGTTGAAGTCATTTCACCAAAAACACGTCCTTTTCGTGTTTTATGGCTGTTTTCATGAACGATTGACCATGGTTTTGGGGTTCCAGAGCACACCTGATACATGTTTGGCAGTTAAGACCAAAAACTTATCATTTTTGCATTGAGGACCATTTTCATGAGCTATTGCACCTTGTTTTAGGGTTCCAGGGCGATTTATAATGACCATAAGACCCGATAAATGTTTTTGAGGTATGACAAAAAACTCATCATTTTAGTGTTTTATGGATGTTTTCATGAGCTATTGCCCACAGCCATGGGCTTCCAAGCTGATTTACAACGACCGTGAGAACTGTTACATGTTTGCGATATATGACCATATGACCAAAAACTCGTTTTTTCACGTTTTATGGTCGTTTTCATGAGCTATTGCCCCCAATATTGGGGTTTTAGGGTGATATATGAGGAACGTAAGACCTACATGTTTTTTTATCGATATGAGCAAAAACTCGCCATTTTCATCTTTTATGGTTGTTTTCATGAGCTAATACCCACAATTTTGGGGTTATAGGGCGATTTCCGATGACCGTAAAAACCTAATATATATGTTTGAGATATAAATTTGTCGTTTTCGCATTTTACGGCCATTTTCATGAGCTATTGCCCACACTTTTGGGGTTTCAGGGCAATTTACAAGGATCACAAGACCCGGTACATGTTTGAGAGATATGACAAAAAATCGTCCTTTTCGTGCTTTATGGCCATTTTCATGAACTATTGCCCACGGATTTGGCGTTTCAGGGCGATTTACAATGATAGCGAGACCCTATAAAAGATTGAGAGATATGACCAAAAACTCGTCGTTTTCGTGTTTTATGGCCGTTTTCATGACCTATTGCCCACAGATTTAGGGCTCCAAGACGATTTACAATGATAGTGAGACCCGGTAAATGTTTAGGACATTTCACAAAAAACACGTCGTTTCCATGTTTTATGGCCGTTTTCATGATCTATTGCCCGTGGTTTTGGGGTTCCAGAGCGCACTTGATACATGTTTGGGAGTTAAGACCAAAAACTCATTGTTTTCGCATTGAGGGCCATTTTCATGAGCTATTGCCCTTGGTTTTTGGGTTCCAGGGCGATTTACAACGACCATACACTACTGCAGAAAGGCTTATAGCCTCCAGGAGGTTAGTGACAGCCAAAATTGTGCCTGTCACTACTGATTATTCTTAGCGACAGGCAAAGATAAGCCTGTTACTAGTATGAAACACTAGCGACGGGTGTATAAATGTGACTGTCACTAGAATTTATTTTCGAGCCGTGCAAATCAAAAAAATTACTTAGTGACATGCATATATAAATGCCTATCACTGAAAAAAACTCTATTTAGTGACGGGTTAAAATTGTACCAGTCATTACTGTTTTCCCTAAAGGACGGGTGCTAAAAGAGGCAAATGCTTACTGATAGAGATTCTACAGGGTTGTCTACTACTTATTAAAGGCAAATAAGAGATGATCGTTTGTACGTCGCTTTGAATCTGCCCCTCAACTTAAAACAATTTACACATACTGCCAACGTTTGAATCTGCCCCTCAACATAAAAATTTTTACACATACTACCACCGTACAGATCAAATAGATGGCTACCCTCATCCCCCGTATACAGTGGTTACCTAGCCACGTCCTCCCCCCACCGCACCGCTCTGGAACAGCGGTTGATTTCCTTGAATCCTCTCGCAACCGAACAACAAAGCGGCGGCCCTCCCACTCGCCTCCTCTCTGACAGGGCCGACGCCACCTATCTACCTTCCCACCTTCCTCACCCATGATCTCGTGCCCCGCCGTGACATTGATTTGTCTTTAATCTACAGGTACCGGACGCCCAGAATCTTGCGGAGGAGAGGGTAACGATATGGCGACCACCCACCGTCTGGTTCAGGATTGCAGAGTGTGACGACCGTGATGGAGGTGACACAGAGACGATGTCGGGGATGACTCTGAGCAGCCCGGGACCGGGAGGGCCGACTTCAGCGTCGCGCCTCCAGAAAAAGATCCCCAAGTAAGTCAAGCGAGAGCTGACTCACTCATCCCAACTCGAATACAGATGCGCTTGACTTCTAACCGCCATCGCCTGCTCGATGTTCTCCCAGTTTCCCTCAAATTGAGGAGCCCTCTGTGTTGTTTCAATAAATTCAGGTATGGCCATATGAATCGGAGGCGGACATGTTGCGGGGCGGGAGGCCACTACAGGCGGAGCATGTCGCTGCATGCCTGCATCGCTCCTGCCATTAAGGGAGACGTCGATGTATCAGGTACCTTGGCGTCGACTGATGGAACCAGTCTCTGGGTTGCAGGGGTAATTGCAGGATCACCCCGTTATACGTGCAGTGGTGGCGCCACTGTCCGCCACATGTCCGACCTTACTCAAGATCTCCTCAAGGTAAGCTTGAAGCCTTGGGTCTCTTCTCTCTATATAATCAAGTTTTGTGATGGCTTTTGTAATTCTACAACTGTTGTTTGGGGTGCAGAGTTACCAGATGACAGTGAAACAGCGCAACCCTCGACAGAGAACAAACAAATGATGGGATTACCTTTTTCTACAGATTAGGAACACCACCTTATTCTTCTACTTGAAGTATGGAAGAGATACACAGGCTAGGAACACCACCCTGTTCTGTTTCTTTAAATTCTCACTCCCAGAAACGAGCCACGTTGGTTTGTGGTGTTGTCATCAAGTAGTGTGTAACATTAGGTCGGAACAAATACCAAATGATAGATGTGTATTGCAGGCTGAGTGAAGAGATTATCCTGACTGGAGGCATGTGTGGAAAAAGTACCAGATGTGCCCGACGAGCAGGTTATGATGCAGAAAGAGTTCTTAGTTTTCTGAATTTAGGGCTCTTCTACCATAAAAAACCTTTTTAGCAGAATATGTCCACAGGGAGCAGGCACTGCAATGCTATTATATTTCAAGTTACTCACTTTCTTGATTAACTTCCGGGCTGTCTTTCTGTACATTATGTTGTTTTGCTTACATGTCCTTGTACCTTATCTAGCAGAGTTTCATTTTCTTCCTTGTCACTGGAGCTCAGGTTATTGTGGAACAGAGCACGTATATGCCGGTTATAAATTTTTTGTAGTATTGAGTCGGCTATCGGAGGAAGAGGACGGTTGCAGTCCTCAGTACGGAGCTCCTCCATGGAAACTTGTAATTTTTCCAGAGGACGCCCTCGGGAGACCACCCTGACAACTTCTCCCTCGTCATCTGCGAGGACCTCCACACGTACCTTCTCTCCCAGATTGTCTCCATCAGTATATGGACATCTTCCTATTGCAATTCGTGAGTTCTAACAACGGGAGGAAAGACTAACCAGTTCCGCATTTTTCTGTCCACAACCAATTTAGCTATTTTTGTTGTGCTACCTTTTGCAGTCTTAGTTCAGAAAGAATAGGTAAGAACAAAACCACTACATACACCGCTATGAAAGGAACTAGCATGTGTTCTTAGAAAGAAGGCAATCAATCCAATGATTCTACCATTTTTTCAGAAAAGTTGCATACGGAGACAATGTCACACATGGAGGAAGAATATGTTACCTGCATTACATCATTATTATTTCAAGCTAGGGCACACCTAATAGCTGGGTGGAGGAAATGTTGTGCTTTGCATCCACCCCATGGAGAAGCTACATAGGTGCTTCCTGCTAGGAGAACAATCCGTTGGTAGGTGCAATTTTCTGAATTATGATTTTTTTTTATCTGCATTTAACTTCCGTACAATACCCACAAGTGACTTCTGCTTTCTTAATTATTGCACATTCTGCAAGTGGAATATAAAGGTGGATCAATTCTCTATTTTATGTGTTTTTTCAGTGAAACCTTACTGTGAACTAGCTTAGTCGCCATACATAATAGTACATGTTTCAGTCACACCTTTCCTTACTAGATTTCACGTTATGATACTCTATGTATGTTTTAGTAGAGAGGCAACCAAAGGAGATAAGTAAATGTCAGGTGAAAACACAATACGGTTGTGACTCTAAACCATCAGTGCATATGAACATTGGACATATAGCTCTTCCATAATGCCTATATAAATTTTAAAGGCTGAGATTTTGCAATTCTGTGAAGAACAACTTTCCAGAATAGAACAATATGAAAACCATTGTTTTTGCTTTACCCTATAAGTAGTACCAAACTAGGAATAATTTGTAGTTCAAATAAATCATGGAAGTATATATGTGTGCAACTGTGCATACATTCGATGGTTTTTGGCTAATTGTTTTTGTAGAGTTAACATATTCTTCCCTTTCTTTATTCCTGGTTATAGACGCACAATATATTTGAGCACTTATCTGATGCTACATGGAATCTCCGTGAGATCAAATTACGCAGGCTATTTAGACATCCAGATATAGTTGAGATCAGGCATATAATGATTACCTCCGTCGAGGGGGGAGGTTCAAGGATATTTATGTTTTTTTATGTTAACCGATGCAGACCTCCACAAAGTCATCAAAGTCAATAATTAATTAACAAAAGAGCACCATCTATTCTATCTATCTGATGCTATGTGCACTGAAATTTATTCATACCGGTATGCTATTTTTTCAAATCTAAATCCAAGTTATATTATTGTGTTATCATATTTATTAAGTATCTAGGGGTAGTTCTTTTTATATGCAGACTACAATATTGATGCTTTCATACAGTCCATTAGGAGCATACATAATTTGGGGTAGTGCACTCGCATAAGTTCCACTGCAGTGCTAAGAGTTAACTGAATAACATTCGTGCAGAGCTGCAGACCACATGAAACGCCATAGTGAAACCTTACGCATGTCGTGATAATCTGGAGCATACATACTGGCAAGTTCCTTTTTCTATTTAGGACGCATATGTATTCTTAAAAATGTGTTTTTATGTATAATATTTCATCAGCAAATCAATCCTCTAGAAGGGGAACACCAAGCTTTGGGGATCAGAGCCGGTCCATCATCTCAGCGCTATTGAGATAAACCTTTTCTTTATTCTGTCATTGAATGGAATTTACACAAGAAAAATGACAGCTTATGTGAGAAGTAGAGCAATAGGTATTAGTCATGGCACATTTGTAGATTTGCTGCCTCCTTCTTACTGACATTGACAACTCTATTTTCTCAAATATTTAATTAATTTGTGTCCTTTCCTGGTTCTGTAAGTAATAGATTCAGTTACCGGCTATAAATAAATTATGATCTAATAGGTAGTCGTGCATTTTTGTGCACTTTTTAGGTAATATGCCATTTTCCCAGTTTTGGAGAGTGAAACAAGCTGAAGCCGCACAAAATGTTTAAGCTCAGAGCATACTAGAGGATGTAGTTAGTAATGCTACAAGGAGCACCTTAGTTTAGTTCTTCAGCCTATTTTCAGATTTTTGTTGATTTTTATCTGTATATTTGAAATCATGAGTATACATCGTAGTTCTAATGGTAACTTTTAAGCCCCGAGTAGCACTCCATCATATATATCTTTTATAGGATGGTAATCATGCTAAATTTATAGCCAATGAGATCTTTCAGTGCTGCAACCATATCCAACCTGGCATAGCACAACGGCAACTCTTATATTGTCGGTGTCACACCTAAGAAGGGGCGGGTCGAAGATTTTGAGAATGTTGGCGAGAAGGAACATGGATGCGGCCATACCTTAGATGTAGAGTCTACACCGAATAATCATGGTTAACACATAACCACTGTGTTGACATAAGGGCTAAGTTTTCTTACTAACATTTGACTTCCCGACCAGTCAACGTTACGAGTGTAACTTTCAATTCTTTGCTAAATATAGTTGACCAATCTGGTTCCAATCTCTTCCTCAAAGATTTCTCTTGGGGTGTTATCTTCATTTTTTTGAGGTGTCATCTTCATTATTTTAATTTCGAGTTGATTATTAAATGGAAGATTAGCACACGAATACCACTTCTACTTGGGCATACACATATTGACATATATAGTGGCATGCGACAAGATGCTGCTGTACTGCATTGTTATCAGTATAGTTTTAAACAAAAAATCTCATAAGGCGATGGTCGATTCCACACGAGGTCACAAGTGGCGAGTAAATCCAAATATTCGATCGTTGGCAACGTTGTTCAATAGTTGGTATGTGATAGACTACAAAATCTCTTAACGCAAATTAGTAAAGATAATTCACTTGTCCAATGTTGTCATGTTATCTGTGTTTCTAATGATTGTTCCTTTGAAGGTTTTGCTCCCTTATGCTTCTATGGGAACTTTAACTTGTTCTCCATCGATACATTCCTATTCAATATCTATTTTGGACCCTCTTTCTTTGTCTGCCTCTTTGATCTCACAACTTGCAATTAAAGTTACAAAGAATTTCATTCTACCTAAGCGACGCACTATTATTAGCACAACCCGGCTTTGATGCCGATATATTTTTCTGACCATGTAGATTATGAGTTGGTATTCCAAAAAGTTCAGAGAATATCCCTAACATAAACTCAAACAGATTACTCCTTTTCTTTACTATTCAACACAATGACGACGCAATCATCCACGGATCTGCATTTGGTTATTTTGATGTTTATGTTATGATCTCATGGAATGTCAAAAAAATGTTTCATCCAATATGCGCGGTGATTATTTTTCGTAGGACCTTTTTAGTGTTTACGCATGAAATATACATGGTAATAGCAAGTATTGACGCGCGGAATGGTGAATGGTAGCAAGTTGTGGAAGAAGTTTTTGGTACAATTACTCAAGTATTAGACAATCTCCACGACAATATCTAAGGAGCAAAAGAGGAGTAGATATTAATTGATAAAAAACCAGCAAGTGCTTATTTCATATTCAAACGATGTATTATATCCTTGTCAAAATATATTTCAAGCGAAGTAGGATCTTATTGTCTTAGATTATATGGTGGACATCCTCATACACATAAATGTTTGCATGTAGTCACTAGTAGAAAGAGGGCCTTTGGTCCAGCGCCCAAATTCCATTGGTCCCGGTTCGTTTCCGTAATCGGGACCAATGCCAGGCACCGGTCCCGGTTCATGCCGCCAGGGCATTGGTCCCGGTTCATCTGTAAGCATTGGTCCCGGTTTGTGGCACGAACCGGGACCAATGACCCCGCGATGCACACGTGGCTCTCTGTGAGGCATTGGTCCCGGTTCATGCCAAGAACTGGGACAAAAACCCTGCGAAGGTCAGCAGTCGAGGATTTAATGTAATTTTTTTTGCGGGTAAGGAATTAATGTAAATTAATTCGGCGTAGAAATTAATTCGAGGTAGAAATTGAATTGATCACTATTTTTGAACAAATCTTTCACGAATTAATCGAGACAAAGGTCTAAATTGAGACATTTTATTATTCGACCACAAATTTTTCCATACAAATAAAGATGCGACTTTATAAATTTCTAGTCGACAACACTTCCGCTGCCGCTGTCCTCCAAGTCGTTGTCCTCCGTGCCGCCGGCTTTCTCGTCGTCGTCGGACGAAATCTCCACGATTTCGGCGTTGTTCGGGAGACGGAGCTCGTCTGCGCGGATAGCGGCGTCGATGGCGGTGTAGATGGTCCGTCCAGGGACGGACCAGAACAACTCCCGCCCTTCTTGGTTTCGGCGATCCGGGTGCACCAGGCGCCCGTCCACGAAACGGTTGCCAAGCTTGGCCTTCCGCTCCTTCTTGAATAGCCGGGGCCAATACTCGCTGCCCGCCGCGTACCGGGGCAACGCCCTAATACACGCGGGCAGTTGGCGGCGACGCTCCGTGATGACGTACTCCATCTCGTATCCGGGGGGGCTGAGGAGCGGAGCCACCGGCACACCCCCCTCGCTGATCAGAAATCCGGCGGGAAGGGTCGCGCGCGGCGGCGCGAGGATGCCGTAGATCGCAAACTGTGCCGCCTCGTAGTTGTTGAGCGTGGGCACCTCCATGACGGCGCGGTGGAGATTGGAGAGGGAGGGGAGGCGAAACGACGGTGCGGTGGAGAGGCAAAGTGGTGGGGTGGAGAGGGACTGCAGAGAGGCAGAGGCGATGGCGAAAGCGAGCGCTGTGGCCTCATATTTATGCGCGGGGACGACGAAGCGACGGAGGCATTGGTCCCGGTTATTGCCACGACCCGGGACCAAAGCCCCTCCCGAGCGACACGTGGCGGCCCAGCAGCGCGCCCCCCACCGAAGTCATTGGTCCCGGGTCGTACCATCATCCGGTACCAATGACCTGGGTGGGGTGCGAGTTGCTGGGCTGCCACGTGTCGCGCGGGAGGGGCTTTGGTCCCGGGTCGTGGCAATAACCGGGACCAAAAACCCTCCCCTGGCTATATATAAGCCCAGCCCTTTGCCCACCAAATTTTGCTGGATTGTGGGTGAGGAGTGGGTGCTAGCTTTTTTTCTTTGATTGCACACAAGGTGTTCGACGAAATGTACGAGCCACACTTTAGTTCGCACAACACGGTATCCTCGGCTGAGGTTAGCAACCTTATCTTCTTTATCTGTAACTGATACAAAAATATTGCATCTGTCCATGTAGGATGGTCATTTTACTATTCACGATGTTATTGTAATGGTTAATTATTATGACACAGATCGATGCAAGGATGCGATTTATGTATGGCGACCGACGCCATTCCGATTTTATTGTAGGCCTCCATAAATTTATCGATTTGGCTAAGGCAACCAAAATGGATAATTTTATGCCTTGTCCCTGCGTCGACTGTCGGAACGTGGCGGAGCACTCTGCCCCGAGAATCCTTCAAAGCCATCTGCTTCGGAGAGGTTTCATGCCCGGGTATTATTGTTGGGCCTTGCACGGAGAAAGAGGGGTTAGGCTGGAAGAAAATGAAGAAGAGGAGGATGATGACAGCTATCCTATGTCCCCTGAAGAATACGGTGATACTGCAATGGAAGACAATGAAGAAGAGGGAGGCGGCAATGAAGAAGAACAACGGGCATCAGATGAGCCCGTTGATGGTCTTGGTCGGGTCATTTCTGATGCAAAGCAATAATGTGATACAGAAAGGGAGGAGCCTAAGTTGGAGGCCATGCAAAAGGATCACAAAAGTTGTTGTACCCAAATTGCAAAGATGGCAGCACAAAGCTCGGTACCACACTTGAACTGCTGAAATGGAAGGCAGAGACTGGCTTATCTGACAAGGGATTTGAGAAGTTACTGAAAATAATGAAGTCGAAGCTTCCAAAGGATAACGAGCTGCCCGAGACAACGTACGAAGCAAAGAAGACTATCTGCCCTCTTGGATTAGATGTGGAGAAGATACATGCATGCATTAATGACTGCATCCTGTACCGCGGTGAGAAGTACGAGAATATGGATAAATGCCCGGTATGCAATGCATGTCGATATAAGATCAGACAAGATGACCCTGGTGATGTTGAGGGTGATGACGAGCCCTCCAGGAAGAGGGTTCCTGCTAAGGTTATGTGGTATGCTCCTATAATACCACGGTTGAAACGTCTGTTCAGAAATAAAGAGCATGCTAGGTTGTTGCGATGGCACAAAGAAGAGCGTAAGAAAGACGGGAAACTGAGACACCCTACCAATGGGTCGCAGTGGAGCAACATCGAGAGAAAGTACTCGAACTTTGCAGGTGACGCGAGGAACTTATGGTTTGGTCTAAGTACAGACGGCATGAATCCTTTTGGGGAGCAGAGCTGTAGTCACAGCACCTGGCCAGTAACTCTATGTATCTACAACCTTCCTCCTTGGTTGTGCATGAAGCAGAAGTTCATTATGATGCCAGTGCTCATCCAAGGACCGAAGCAACCCGGCAACGTCATTGATGTGTACCTAAGGCCATTAGTCGATGAACTTTTGCAGTTGTGGGCAGAACCAAGTGTAAAGGTGTGGGATGAGCACAAACAGGAGCCATTTGACCTACGAGCGTTGTTGTTCGTAACCATCAATGATTGGCCTGCTCTTAGTAACATTTTTGGACAGTCAAACAAGGGATACAATGCATGCACGCGCTGTTTAGATAATACTAAAGGTACATATTTGGATAAATGTAAGAAGGTTGTGTACCTAGGGTGTCGTAAATTTCTTCCGACCAATCATCAAGTAAGAAAGAAAGGCAAGAATTTCAACGGTGAGGCAGATTACCGGAAGAAGCCTAAGCTCCCTAAAGGTGCTGATGTATTTGGTATGGTGAAGGACCTAGAAGTAATCTTTGGAAAGGGTCCTGGCGGTCAATCTATTCCGAAAGACCCCATTATCGGACCCACGGCCATGTGGAAAAAGAAATCTATATTTTGGGAGCTTGAGTATTGGAAAGACCTAGAGGTCCGTTCTTCAATCAACGTGATGCACGTGACGAAGAATCTTTGTGTGAACCTGCTAGGCTCCCTAGGCGTGTATGGGAAGACAAAAGATACACCAGAAGCACGGGAGGACCAGCAACGTATCAAAGACCCACACAACAAGCATACTGATAAAGGACGTAAATACTTAAGTAGCTACGCTCTTACGAAAGCAGAGAAGGAAATCTTTTTTGATGTCCTTTACAGTATCAAGGTCCCGGCTGGCTTCTCGTCAAATATAAAGGGAATAATAAATATGGCAGAGAAAAAAATTCAGAACCTGAAGTCTCATGATTGCCACGTGATTATGACACAGTTGCTTCCGGTTGCATTGAGAGGGCTTCTACCGGAAAATGTTCGATTAGCCATTGTGAAGCTATGTGCATTCCTCAATGCAATATCTCAGAAGGTAATCGATCGAGAAAGTCTGGAAAGGCTACAGAAGGATGTGGTCCATTGTCTTGTCAGTTTTGAGTTGGTGTTCCCCCCGTCCTTCTTCAATATTATGACGCATCTCTTAGTTCCCCTAGTCGATGAGATTTACATTCTCGGTCCTGTATTTCTGCACAATATGTTCCCCTTCGAGAGGTCCATGGGAGTCTTAAAGAAATATGTTCGTAACCGTGCTAGGCCAGAAGGAAGCATCTCCAAGGGCTATGGAACAGAGGAGGTCATTGGGTTCTGTGTAGACTTTCTTCCTGACCTTAAGCCGATGGGTGTTCCTGAATCACGGTATGAGGGGAGACTGAGTGGAAAAGGCACTCTAGGAAAGAAAGCAATGATATTGAGGGACGGACATCCTTTGAATCAAGCACACTACATAGTTCTCCAAAGTTCTACCTTCGTGGGTCCGTATATCGAGGAACACATGAATGTTGTACGCTCCAAGTTCCCGGGGAAGGATGACTACTGGATTAAAAACAATCACATGGAGACTTTCGGCACTTGGTTGCAATTACATCTCATGAATGACACCACTACTGGAGATCAGCTCTACTTGTTGGCCGCGACACCATCTGCGACTGTATTGACTTTCCAAGGGTACGAGATAAATGTGAATACATTTTACACGATTGCCCAAGATATAAAGAGCACCAACCAAAACAGTGGTGTCCGCTTTGCTGCAACATGCGAGAATAGGAAAAAGGACACATACTATGGTTACATAGAGGAGATATGGGAACTTGACTATGGACCTACTTTTAAGGTCCCATTGTTTCGGTGTAGTTGGGTCAACATGAATGGAGAAGGGGTAAAGGTAGACCAGCTGTACGGAATGACAACAGTGGATCTCAAGAATCTTGGTTATAGAGACGAACCATTCGTCCTAGCCAATGATGTGGCTCAGGTTTTTTATGTGAAGGACATGTCCTCTAGACCGCAAAAAAGAAAAAATAAGGAAACGAATACATCAGACGATGAGCCCCGGCGTCACATAGTTCTTTCAGGAAAAAGAAACATCACGGGAGTCGAGGACAAGACATACATGTCAGCAGATTATGATAAGTTTGATGAAATTCCGCCCTTCACCATGAAAACTGACCCAAGCATCCCTTTAAGCAAAGAAGATGCTCCATGGTTATGGCCTAAGAAGCGATCATAGGCAAGGGATCGACATACGCAACGAAGGATTCATATCCTAAACCCTAAACCCTATGTAAATCTATGTAATGTATGGAAACTTTATGTGATGTATGGAAACTTTATGTGATGTATCGAAACTTTATGTAATGGAGTCTTTCATGGGCTTGCAGGGAAATTTTTCCGAGGCGGAGCTTCCGAAGATGTCGTAGGGCGTGTGCACCAACGACATCTTCGAGAAGCTCCGCCACGGGAGATTTCTCAACCCTTTCCCCAACACTGTTAGAGGAGATGGAGTCTTTCATGGGCTTGCTGGGATATTTTTCCGAGGCGGAGCTTCCGAAGATGCTGTAGGGCGTGTGCACCAACAACATCTTCGAGAAGCTCCACCACGGGAGATTTCCCAACCCTTTCCCCAACACTGTTAGAGGAGATGGAGTCTTTCACGGGCTTGCAGGGAAATTTTTCTGAGGCGGAGCTTCCGAAGATGCCGTAGGGCGTGTGCACCAACGACATCTTCGAGAAGCTCCGCCACGGGGGATTTCCCAACCCTCCATCCATGGGGATGAAACTCTCTCTACCTATGTTGGCTTGTTGAGCTGCTTTCCATGGCGTATCGATGGTCCTTTTATAGGCACGACGCCGCTTCTACTTTGTCTTATTCCTCCGACAGGGCGTCGTGCGCTACATGCTTTATCTCATCGAGCAGTGCGTCCACCCACACGTCCTTATCCTGTCGACAGCTTTAGTCTCGGTTGCATCCACCAGCCGGGACTAAAGGTTACCCACGCATCCTTATCCCACTGGCATCTTTAGTCTCGGTTGCACCCACCAGCCG
Source organism: Avena eriantha (assembly GCA_910589775.1). NCBI lineage: Eukaryota > Viridiplantae > Streptophyta > Magnoliopsida > Poales > Poaceae > Avena > Avena eriantha. The sequence continues at coordinate 70,807,069 of OU342744.1, read as the reverse complement.
GGACTAAAGGTTACCCACGCGTCCTTATCCCACCGACAGCTTTAGTCTCGGTTGCACCCACCAGCCGGGACTAAAGGTTACCCACGCGTCCTTATCCCACCGACAGCTTTAGTCTCGGTTGCACCCACCAGCCGAGACTAAAGGTTACCCACCCCTCCTTATCCCACCGGCATCTTTAGTCTCGGTTGCACCCAACAGCCGGGACTAAAGGTTACCCACGCGTCCTTATCCCACCGACAACTTTAGTCTCGGTTGCACCCACCAGCCGGGACTAAAATTTACCCACGCGTCCTTATCCCACCGGCATCTTTAGTCTCGGTTGCACCCACCAGCCGGGACTAAAGGTTACCCACGCGCCTTATCCCACCGACAGCTTTAGTCTCGGTTGACCCACCAGCCGGGACTAAAGGTTACCCACACGTCCTTATCCCACCGGCATCTTTAGTCTCGGTTGCACCCACAAGCCAAACCTTAATGGTTTGGTACCAATGCCAAATGGTTTGGTACCAATGCCAAACTTTAATTTGGTGGTTCCTTCATAAAAATGGTTTGGTACCAATGCCAAACTTTAATTTGGTGGTTGCTTCAAAGAACACCCCGATTTCGGCACCTCAAAAATGGAAATTGGCTTTTCGTGTGTCGAAAGGGAAAACTTGCTCCTGCAACATCGTAAGCCATCCCAAGATGCACATGTGTGCACAATATGGGCACATTATCACAAACTATGCCCTGATTCTAGCCATAACATTGGTGGTTTGACCTAAATGCCATGAAACCTCGAACATGATAGGTCATTTTGTGAAGGATTTTTTATGATGTTTGCAATTTTTCAAGTTCAATATTTTTCCTTGCAACTGTGACACATAATATGACACCACGCGAAGGTTTCACATTGTTTGGATCATTTTTGAATTTCTTATGCCCGTTTCAAACTATATTCGAAACGGCGGGCATGAAGCTTCTTAGCCCGAGGCTGAGCCTCGCTGAACTTGAAGTGGATCTCTGATGAAATAGCACGTTGTGAACCTATAAATGATTTTTAAAAAATTCACAAGCATTATATCATGTACTTGTAGTTCAAATCTTGGCAACCTCCTACCGATTCGGCAGGAATTGTCTTTTTCATGAGGGATGGACAGAAAGGTTCTAGATACACCGGTTGGGAACTTATCCATATAAGGTGGTATAGTATTTTTTTAAAATGGTTTGGTACCAATGCCCAACTTTAATTTGGTGGTTGCTTCACAGAACACCCCGATTTCGGCACCTCAAAAATGGAAATTGGCTTTTCGTGTGTCGAAAGGGAAAACTTGCTCCTGCAACATCGTAAGCCATCCCAAGATGCACATGTGTGCACAATATGGGCACATTATCACAAACTATGCCCTGATTCTAGCCATAACATTGGTGGTTTGACCTAAATGCCATGAAACCTCGAACATGATAGGTCATTTTGTGAAGGATTTTTATGATGTTTGCAATTTTTCAAGTTCAATATTTTTCCTTGCAACTGTGACACATCATATGACACCATGCGAAGGTTTCACATTGTTTGGATCATTTTTGAATTTCTTATGCCCGTTTCAAACTATATTCGAAACGGCGGGCATGAAGCTTCTTAGCCCGAGGCTAAGCCTCGCTGAACTTGAAGTGGATCTCTGATGAAATAGCATGTTGGGAACCTATAAATGATTTTTTAAAAAATTCACAAGCATTATATCATGTACTTGTAGTTCAAATCTTGGCAACCTCCTACCGATTCGGCAGGAATTTGTCTTTTTCATGAGGGATGGACAGAAAGGTTCCAGATACCCGGTTGGGAAATTGTCCATATAAGGTGGTATAGTGTTTTTGAAAAATGGTTTGGTACCAATGCTAAACTTTAATTTGGTGGTTGCTTCACAGAACACCCCGATTTCGGCACCTCAAAAATGGAAATTGGCTTTTCGTGTGTCGAAAGGGAAAACTTCCTCCTGCAACATCGTAAGCCGTCCCAAGATGCACCTGTGTGCACAATATGGGCACATTATCACAAACTATGCCCTGATTCTAGCCATAACATTGGTGGTTTGACCTAAATGCCATGAAACCTCGAACATGATAGGTCATTTTGTGAAGGATTTTTTATGATGTTTGCAATTTTTCAAGTTCAATATTTTCCTTGCAACTGTGAACATAATATGACACCACACGAAGGTTTCACATTGTTTGGATCATTTTTGAATTTCTTATGCCCGTTTCAAACTATATTCGAAACGGCGGGCATGAAGCTTCTTAGCCCGAGGCTGAGCCTCGCTGAACTTGAAGTGAATCTCTGATGAAATAGCATATTGTGAACCTATAAATGATTTTTTTAAAATTCACAAGCATTATATCATGTACTTGTAGTTCAAATCTTGGCAACCTCCTGCCGATTCGGCAGTAATTTGTCTTTTTCATGAGGGATGGACAGAAAGGTTTCAGATACACCGGTTGGGAAATTGTCCATATAAGGTGGTATAGTATTTTTGAAAAATGGTTTGGTACCAATGCCAAACTTTAATTGGTGGTTGCTTCACAGAACACACCGATTTCGGCACCTCAAAAATGGAAATTGGCTTTTTCGTGTGTCGAAAGGGAAAACTTCCTCCTGCAACATCGTAAGCCATCCCAAGATGCACATGTGTGCACAATATGGGCACATTATCAAAAACTATGCCCTGATTCTAGCCATAACATTGGTGGTTTGACCTAAATGCCATGAAACCTCGAACATGATAGGTCATTTTGTGAAGGATTTTTTATGATGTTTGCAATTTTTCAAGTTCAATATTTTTCCTTGCAACTATGACACATAATATGACACCACGCGAAGGTTTCACATTGTTTGGATCATTTTTGAATTTCTTATGCCCGTTTCAAACTATATTCGAAACGGCGGGCATGAAGCTTCTTAGCCCGAGGCTGAGCCTCGTTGAACTTGAAGTGAATCTCTGATGAAATAGCATGTTGTGAACCTATAAATGATTTTTTTTAAAAATTCACAAGCATTATATCATGTACTTGTAGTTCAAATCTTGGCAACCTCCTACCGATTCGGCAGGAATTTGTCTTTTTCAGGAGGGATGGACAGAAAGGTTCCAGATACACCGGTTGGGAAATTGTCCATATAGGTGGTATAGTATTTTTTGAAAAATGGTTTGGTACCAATCCCAAACTTTAATTTGGTGGTTGCTTCACAGAACACCCCGATTTCGGCACCT